>CAJQUW010014850.1:0-39861 GCA_907163375.1 Prostheceraeus crozeri
TTTTATATACCGATCGTGCCTTTATGACGAAAAGATAGGCAAATTTTGAGCGAATTTGACCTCACTTTACTGTATTCAACTGCAATTTTCGTAGTGTTCCCCTTGCGATCGGCGGCGGGGTTTCAAGCATCTCCAACATCGCTAAGACAATTACATCTCAGAAATGTGGAGAAACCCGCCATCGATCTCACTATTCTTATACGATCTTGACTTTATGACGAAAAGATAGGCAAAATTTTTGAGCGGAATTTGACCAATCATTTGCTATTCAACAGCTAATTTACGTAGTGTTCCCCTGCGATCGGCGGCGGGTTCAAGCATTCTCCACACTCGCAGACCAAATACTTACTCAGACTTGAGAGAAACCCCGTCCGACTCTCAATATTTATATAACCGATCGCTTGACTTTCTGAGAAAAGATAGGTCAAATTTTGAGCGAATTTGACCATCACTATGCTATTCAACTGTTTATCGTAGTGTTCCCCTGCGATCGGCGGCGGTTTCAAGCATTCTCACACTCCGCAGACCAAATACTACTTCAGACTGTGGAGACATGTAGTGTTGGCACGTTGTTAAACATTTCGGACAACAAGTCGTTCAATTAGTCGCAAAGTGAAGATGCATTGTCGCCTCCAAAAAGATGGGGACGTTTCATGATTGTTGTTGGTGAAGGAGTGCACAAATCGGACTGGTAATTATGCGTTGGACTGCTTCTTTATTTCAATTTTTCTGTCAACATTTTGTAATGCGAATTTGTGGAGGGTAGTTGATGTCTGTTGTAAGGACTGGAAACCTGTTTGTGTCTTGCGGATTGATTTACATATCCTTTTACTTGTAGGCGGCCTACTGCTAGGTTGTTAGCACCTTTCTGTTAACAAGGTTCATCGAAGTAGCAGACTTATTGCAACATGAAAAGAAAGAAAGTTTGATAGATATTGTGAAGAGATATTTTAGATCAGCAGTCGAACGCTGTCACTTGGACACGCCTGTTCATTGCATGTTGGTGGTTTCATGCCCACTCGAAAAGTCGTAGGAAGGACGCAGATTCTCTGGAGGTGCGAAGATGGAGATAAGCAAGCGTGTTACAATCGCAAAATATTGTTGGTTATCGCAGTAGTCGGAAACTGCATGTTCGCTGCAACAGCTACAAAAAGATAAAGTATTCGTAGCGGATTTGTTAAGGTCATCCTACCGAGAAATAAAAGTTACTGGTTATGCATTGTTGAACGAAGATAAGAAATTCTAGAATGTATGCTTACTCATAATCCTTTATAAATAGGCCATGTCAATGATATGTTGTATTTCAAATGCTCAGCTGCCCGTGTCGATGGGATTTGCCGTGGAAAGAAATACCACGAGGGTCAGTAAAGCATGTCAGGATGGGTTGCCGTAGTAAGTAAATGCATTCATGCCCAATAAGCTGACTACCGAGATGGAAGTCATATCTGGGATTCTAGGCCCTGCGCCCCTCTGGGAGGGTTTATTTTAATCATTATTTTAAGAACGAAGGGGGAGATGGGGGCATCGAGGGATTTGCTTGTTTTATTGTTTAGGTTAAACAATTATGAATTAAATATTTGAAGGTTAATACTCCCATACTATTAACCATGCTCTCGTATATCATGGAACAATAGTTAATTGACTTTTAGTTGTTTGTTTTGCATGAGTCATTATCGAACGACCCGATCCCAATTGTCTGTGTCAGAAAAGTCACAACCTTATTGTTGTACATAATATTTTTTTCAGGAGAAGGTGTGTCATACCTTAAGTGGAATATGGACGAACTGAATGATGCCCGTGACCTTTTTTACAATGATTATAGCCCTTTATTCGATGCGGTAAGTTGTGTTAATGATAAGTCCTCATGTGAGTGAGGTGAGTGTGTGAGATAAAACTGATTTCAGTTTCACTTTGAACCAATTTCTGTGAGCATCTCTTCACAATTCATTATACTAGTAGTTGTGTACTTTATTCTGAAAGTGTCATCTTCAAATATGTATTCAGTTGCATGATGTGGATAACTTGGTACATTCGAAAACCTCCAGATGTGCTATTAACACATGTATTTAAGTATGCGGTGCATTTTTTTTTCGCTTGCAATGATGATGGATTCATTTGACTGTGTGTCATAAACGATCATGTCACAGTGTCAGACGCAAGGTAATGCTTTGAGACAGTGTTCAAGTCGAAATGGTCGTCTCACAATTTGGTCTTGATTTTATGATGTATCGGTGAAGCCTGAAGATATACCTAAAACACAAAACGGTATTCTGTGTAAACTAAACTTTCATTTCCCGTAATATTCCTTACAGATATTCATATCATCCAAACAGTTTGTAAGTTGTAGGTATGTTACACTTGCCTCTACTAAATTCAGAAGCTGTTAACTTTCGTGCTAAAATGTCCACTGAAATACTGGTTTCAGACGCCGGTATTGAGTATCGTTTGCGGTTTCTGTTCTTATATTTCAATTTTAATTGGTGACTTTCATGGGACAGTTTCATCATTAAAATGTTTATAAAAGACCAATTTGCAAAGATATCATTTCGACCAAGAAACTTCGTTCGATATCGTTATGAGGAAGGTTTTCCAGTTTCATAGTGACCACCGCTGTTCTTTTTTACATTTACTCGCAGATCTGCGTAATTTTCGAACCGGTTTGCAATATTTCTTTTTTCGTCTAGTTATGTTTAGTTTTTTATTACTTTAATCTTAAGTGACGTACTTCCTTTGAATATAGGTAACTCTGCTCATATAAACCATTACCGTTAAGACGAGCAGATCTTTTTGTCTCGTATCATGTTTGTTGCTAAGTATTACTCTCAGTTGCGTGCCAAAATGTCCATGTTAGAGGAGAAGGAGATAAAGAAAACAGAAGGAGTCAAAGATGCAATACTTCTAGTAAAGGTAGCTGCTGAAAACCTTGAAGGAGCGAAGCAGAAGCCGCCGAAGGAAAGGATTGTCTGATTTTTGTCGATCGCACAGGAAATCCCTACCAAAAGAATCCTTCCAATCCTTTATCCACACAACAGGAATGGCTGATAGTAGAAAAGTGAATAGAAGGATGAGTACATGAAAGTTAATTTATTACTTAAAGGAAATGCAACTCATTTTTCGATTACATCGCAATTTTTCGTCGATAGGAGTATCATGTAGCTTATGCGATGAATGAACAATAGATTCTGCATTCTTTTCATTCGCAAGTGTTCAGTTTTAGGATACATTTCCTAGTACCAATTTTTCGGAAAAAACCGGGGGGGGGGGTAAAAAAGAATCGGCTTTGCAGCATTCTCATTAATCGAAATTTCATTACAGGTAGGACCACGTAGAATAACATGCCGGTTATTTACAATGGAACTTGTATTTAATCTTGTATTTATTTAATATTGTTTTTTAGCTTCGGACGCTGGTCTTGATTAATTATTAACCTTGGGGTTGAAAAAAAAATGAATAAAATAAGTGTCAAGATTGCTCTGAATGGAAATAGTCCACATAGGTGCGGAAGGTGTTTTCCGCCAAAATGATTGATTAAAGCGACCCACCTTTCTGCATGGGTTTAGCATGGACAGTATGGAACATCGAATTGAAAGACCACCATCTCATAGACACGGCCCAAATAAAATCAAAGAGCGGGAGGGTAGTGAGGGGGTAGTGAAGGTGAGGGTTTGAGGAGAGTGAGAGGGTTAGTTAGTGTATACAAGTGAAATGTGTGGAGGAAGGGGAGGCGTAGTTAGTGAAATCCATTAAGAAGAAACTTTTTATACTTATTCAGTCAGTTGTCAAGCAAATTTGATTTATATTGCTGCAACTCGGGGAAATCCCCAAGAAAAAATCACGCCGGAAATGAAAATGAGAGAAATCGGTTGCCACTGTTTCTCAACAATCGCGGCTGGGATAATAGCATAAGTTGACATACATAACTGAACTGGAAATGGAAGAAAATGTTGTTTCCACACGCTGTCTTTTATGCTAATTATTATAAAAATGTTTCGGTGGTCACTGCGTTTGTAATCGTAGTAGGTTAAAATTTTGTTAATGAACTTCAAGCATGTTCACATTTGTTTATTGCTTATCGGAGTTATTATTGAGTTCACGTATGATACTCACTAATCAATACAGTTCAAATTAACTGCATTTGTTACTTACTTCTTTATGACAGGGACACGAATGAATGGTGGTGAAGGGTTTTAAGTTCTGATTACCTGCTCCAATTTCTGAAAAACGTGTCAACACCGTCAGCGACTTCTTGAATGAATTGGGTAGAAGAACTACGTCGAGTATGTTTAGCAGGGGGTTCACCCGTGCGCGCTCCTAATATCATTGTCATTGAATGAACAATTGGATCCTTGACCAATATGTAGATGTATTTACAAGGAATGATCATGTCAGCGTAGAGATTTACATGATAGTAATGTGGTATGCGTTTATAGTACTAATCTGTTGTTAATTGGAAATTTACAGTCGAGACTCGCTATTGCGAACCTTTCTTACAACGAATATTCGGATATTATTATATTATTTCCAATAGGAATCGAATGTAGAAAAAAATTGTTAAATCTCATATCATGCGGAAATGAAAAACGCTTGGATTTGGAAAGCCACATCGAACACTCGCACAACCGTATAAAGGTTTCTGAATTCTACTGGATTTAAATGATCAACCGATGGAGTTCGAGTGGCGCGTCTGCACAAATGCAGTCATGAGCATAAATCGCGCTGTATTGGAAAATCTTGCCGTTTGTGCATGTATGTATATGTAATGCTTATTAGAGTAAATTTCAAATATTGCTTTTCATTCATTCGATCATTTGATGTTTTGAAGGACATTTATGTATCATTAGTACAATATGAAAAATGCAGCAGAAAAAGTAATGTATTTAATTTATAAATGTCTACATAGATAAAAGGTCAGAAGGAATATCCGGTATACTTTTAGACGACTCTATTCACACAGTGGAGTCAGCCTAAGCATATCTGAGTTCAATAAGTATGTTTTACAATATAACCCATTTCCTTGCTATAGCGAGCCCTCGCCATTAAGGAACCTTTTACATGGATCACTTCGAGGCTCGTTATAGCGAGTCTCGACTGTATTCCAGTTATGTTGGTCAAACGCAGGTTTATACACTGTACATGGTAGTTGAGAGGTATCATACTGTTCTTTTTAGCGTTTGTCCAAAATCGGAGCAAAAGTTGCAATTCTCGAGATAGTTTATTGGCCCCGAAATTACAAAGTTGAAGTTAAAGTATAGACAGGGCCTTCGGCGTCCAGCGCCCTTCTGTCGGTCGATGTTACTGTGAGTGGTTTTTTCTAAAGAAGAAGTTAGATAGGAAGTTCTGCTACTCATCATTACAGCATCGTGCGTTTTGTGATGGTGAAATGATGGTTGTACATGGTTCTTCTGATTATTTTTATAAATACATAATTCATTTAGGTAATGGCTACACAAATTTCTATACCTTCTCCCTCGTGTTATTAGTAAAGTGGTTCAGTCAAATCAGCACGCGAGCGCACTAGTGCGTGCTAATTTGATTGAACTTAATGCTAATTCGAGCGCGGAAGAAAAGGTTTACTTCTTCGTAATACTCTAAACATATTATAATTACTATTTATACGCATTTTTCCGCAATCGTATAATATTCTTCAGGCTATTAACAATATCTCTATATAATTACAGTGTGTATTTTTGAAGCTCATTTCCACGATTTCAGGGGATTCAGATGCACCACCATGCATTGCTTGAAGATACGCTTCGCATGCATGTTTTTGTGGAGAATCCAGGACAGAATATTCTGTATATAGGGGATAATCCGGGTAAGCCAGGTGAGAGACAATTTTATTTACATGTGGGAGGGAGTAAGTATTCAATGACATAAAATTCCTTGTTTCATTTCCCTTCATGCGCCTCTAAACATTGATTTTATTGCTTTACAGTGACCGATCAGAATTAAGTGTGACAGACCTACCATCTGAAGTCGGTGATGGTCAAACCTGAGGATATGATAAGTCTTCACATTGTGAGTGATAGCTTACCCATCACTGTCGTTTATCAGGTTGGAATAAATGTGGTATTAAGCAAATAAGGTATTCAGTCTTCACTTCCAAATTTTTCTTTTGCATTTACTCCATCTATTACATAATTACAAAACTAACCGGAAAGGGATATAAACAGAAATGAGTTAAACCAGGGGATATGAATCGAATTAATCGGCTGATTACTTACACGTTAGAGCATATTAGCCATAAAATAATAATAGCATGGGTATCAATCATTTACTAAGACACTTCAGTTTTTTTACTAGGTGTAAAATTATGTCTTGAGATGTGATAAATATTTTCATTTAATCAATAATTACTTAGATGTTTTCTTGCTCAGAATAAAGGCGACCCTATGGAGCATTCAGAAGCTCGATCAATTGCGCGAGAAGGAGAACGCTGCTTCCTAGCGAAGCAGCAGTTAAGTAAGTTTTGTCATAGATTATAGTTAGTGGATGTATCTGAGGTGCAGTTCCTCTTCGGCTAGGCGATGGACCACCAAGTCACAAAAGTCAGAGTTTAGTTAATATTCGTAAAATATACGTATTCATAGACCTCCGACATAATTTCAAGCCGCAATTATGACTGGAAACTAGCAAGAGGAAAAATCTCACAGCAGTCAAATATCTTGTGCCACAATTAAAATCATTCTGGCAATAAATAAATTCGGTGTGCGTAATTAAGCTAATCACAGCCGAAGCTCGTTAATTCGGTCACGGATAATTAAGAATTTTCGGCTAATTAATTTCATACGACTGTGGCGTTTTTTTTTGTATCATTTGGCATAAAGTAAGCTGGGTGTTTAATTAAGCAGTTTCGATGATTAAGACATTGAAAAGCCTGGCAATTATGGTCTTGATTAGCGAGGTTTGACTGCAATATACATAATTCGACTCGATATCTTGCAGGAAGTCGCTTTTTATGACTTGTTCTGCACCGTCCGTGCTTCTGCGTTAGTCGTTTAAACATTTTGTTGGAATTATTCTCAGAGAGAATATTATGCGGTCGTTTGTCGTGGAAGCTCATATCCCATCCATCTACAAGTACAACATATACAGCGATCGTCATCACGGATGTGATTGTAAACTAGCAGGACTAAGCTCGATCGTTGCATCAAACGCAAGGCATAGGGCATCTTGTCAAGTTTGAGAGGATGTCATTAAATGGTTGATTCTGAAAAATCCTGCGAATTCCTGAACAATCACTTCCAAATCAAATTACAGTAGAACGCAGCTGCTATAAAAAGGCACTATGCCACTATAATATTAGGCACACCTGCTTCAAAGGCTAGGTTTTTCTGTCGGCCCGAATTTTCCCCTATCTATCATCACTGGCCACAGTAGTCTCAAATGAGTTATATACGCTATTTCGCAGCGCTTATTATTGACCTCTATTTAACATTTCTCACAATTGTCCTTCTTGATTGCTTTCAGTCGCTCTGCTATACATCTTTTGCGGTCAGTCCGTTATTACCTGTTGGAAACGAACAGTCGCTGCTTGGGAGAGTTGATCCTGATGAAAAAAGTCTATAAGGAACGACCTTGGGAGGTAAGTATATTCAGCCATTTTTCATATTAATTTCGCACGTTGGGATTGTAGTTGTTGGGATTGCTTTTCAATTTTGGAGACGAATGATATTATTGCTCTAGAATGATCAAGTTAATCATTACAGTTTCAAACAAGCTACAGACTCAAAAACTCTGGCAATTCAAGAGATATTCACGGAAAAAGAGATGCAGGCACTACTTCTCCAGTAGCTTAGAAATAATGTAGCGGCCATGGCCCTGGAAACATCTGTAAAAGCTCCTTGCGGCTCCACGAACACCGTGAAAATTTGTCTAGTGGAATCTGTCGTCCGTCTCTCGGCCCGATGTTTTCGAATTCTGAAGAATCGCAGTTTCAGCTTTCATTATCTGCTTCATAATAGTTAATCTAAATTAAAAGTGTTAGGTACACTTTAAGCATCTGTAAAAGTTAGGAATGTTTAGATTGATCGGATAAAGCTTGTCATATGTCGATGAAACGCACGATGTACACGAAGTTTGATTATTTGATACGATGATGATGATCTACGGTTTTTTCTTCTTCTTACTATGAGCATGGACACTCTCTTTAATTATGTGAAGCATAATCCATCTCAACTCCGATTCACATACATTCCGGACCAATCTCATGCTTCAGAACTCGTTCCCTGTGAATGACTTTTCTGTTTCTCAAGCTCAGTAGGTGTGGATGTAAAGAGATGTTTGCAGTTAGCGCGAGATTACACGAGAAAACTTCAAAATTTTTCGAGAGCTCAGATCGTGCTCTTATTGTATGGACATGTGCGTTTAACCAGCTTTAAATAAGGTGTTGATCATGTCTTATTTTTATTATATTTCAGATTTAACTCCGTCGCGTTCTCCTACTGTAGACTGCAGAGAGAAAGGATTCTGCTTACATGAAACTAATGTGCAAATCATGATGTCTAATTCCTCAAGTAAAAGTCGACTCAACACATACAGCAGCCAGGGAGTTATTAAAGATAGAAATTCGTGCCCTCTACTTGGTGAGAGGAAGCGCAAGTAAGACAGAACCCGAACGATAGGAACCGAAATCAGAAAGAAACCCGGAACCAAAGAAGGCCCAGAGCCAAAGAAACTCGAACCCAAGGAGAGAACAGCCTCAGCGCTATATAGATAAAAGGAAAGTGCTACAGTGTCGAGCCTAGACGAAGACGGGACGGGAATTTTTTTTAATCTAGTTTTGTGGACATATTCCAGATTTTTTTCCTTGTAAATTAAATTCGTTTTGATTGTGAGACAGCATTTTGCTCAGAATAATACTTTTGTAAAACTTTTTGTTATGAAGGATACACTGCAAACGATGACTCGGACGAACGCTGTTTTTCAAGACTCTTTTTGTCCATATTGAGATTTTAGTTTTGTTTTCATGTGAAAAATAATTCTTTTCATGTAGACAACACAGCATTCCGAGATAATACCTTTTGTAAATTGTAACTCTCGCATATGAATCATGTTTTCCTATATTGGTATATTGTATTATACAACTGATGATTCAAATATCAATTTTGCTAGTTTGATACTTTAATTCAACAGAACTATTTTGGCTTATTGTCTGTAAGAGATTTATTGGACAAAGGTTGCAGTGAAATCAAGGTTGAAATACTGAACGACAGACTGAGAAAGATTGGGTTGATGGCAGAATCAGGTCAGCGAAGCTGTGGTAGACTTCCGCAAATATCAGACATAGTATCAGTCCTTCCTCGGTCACTTTTTCTTCACTCTATCACCTACATCACTAGGTGGATTACCATACTCACAGACATCAATCGTGAAGGCCAATTCCATTGTAGCAGTTATCGACATTGCCAAGCTTGGCTACAATAGAACTCTAAACCGGTTGGAGGCACTCTGGAAACAATTTCCACCTAATATCCCTTTGTTTAGTTGTGATGAACATTTCATTGTTAGTTTATGAAGTGTGCTTGGATCTCAAGCAGATACTTTCAGTTCATAACCTGCAGCGACATCATTTGGAGTTCATTTCCCGATTCATGCATCTCACAAGGTGCACTGTTTTCCTTGATTGATGACTATATCTTGACATGCAGCTTTCGTAAATTTTGATATCAACTTGCTACAATTAAGAAAATAGAGTTTTCAGTATAGTTTGAATAGCCGTGGGTAATGCTTTAAAGACGACGTTCTGGTGGTGGTTGCATACAATCCTATCCTGCTAGTAAACGTTCCAGGATCGCAGAAAACTTAACGAATGTTAAGAAAAATCTAATTTCCTTACTGTTTCTGAATATCATGGTACGGGAAACTCGTGGGTCAGGTCAGATGCTTGTCGACGATCTGTTGGAGATCCAATGTGGTCGGCAGGAACTGTGTTTCTTTTTTCTCACATCGTACTTGTACTGATCTCTTTACTTCTACAAATTTGGAAGAAATTGCTTCTTATTAGGGACTATTTAGTAAAGATCACAGCTCGTCAAAAGAAAAGACCGTGGGTCAAGCAGATCTATACTAAAAATTTAAGGGTTTCTTTCTCGATAATATTTCTTCAATTTGTATTCATCTCTTCTGCAAAATGACCGTTCGTTATCACGTCTCAAGATTGAAATTATCGATTTTTGTTTATCAGAATGGAGAGAATTCCTCAGTTTGGGAAACCAAAAGGGAGATCAGATCATCACTATTGCTTCACATTTTTGGGACGTTATCTAGAGACCTAGATCGACCTTCATCATACACATTGGTCTTGATTAATGCTGTACTGCTCACAGCTAGTCTTGGATTACGATCGTTCTGATGGTTGGTAGAATCTTTTCGTGAAGCACTACAGCAGTTTGTAGGTTGACTTGAAATAGCTATGGACTGTACCATTCCTCATCACTGTCCGTGTATGCAGCTGGAAACTTCATATTCAAAAGATTATCGACGTACATTTTTTGTATGCAGATAAACGACAAGATATTCAATTCTGATTTATGGCGCAGTAGTTTAGGGAAGCTCGAAAATAGCTCTTCATTTCAGGAGTATAATACTCTGAATGTTGTGAGTGTTGGACTGACGCTGATTTGAATGCCGCTTCAATGTTTAGTGAATTAAATTACATCAATAGTTGAATTTCATGTATTCAAGCGCACATGAGACCATAGCTGCTGCTAGCTTTTCAAAAATAAATCAAAGTTGGTCTCATGCAGCATTTAAAATAAAGCATTAGATATCACAAGACAGCTGCTTCAAACGCAGTCTCACGATGCTTCTTGTGGTGGACCAACTAGCGGAGTTTCCCACGTTATCGCAAAGCATTTGGTTTCTTTGATCATTCTGCAAAGAATATCCACCATTTTCAAAGCAAGAAGGAGGAGAGTACTTTCATCCTTGTATTTGTTCTGGATTTGTCAGAGATTAAAGATCAGATCTTGCAATCGACGATCGGCTGGTGATCGGTTTCGCGATCACTATTGCTTTTCAATGTGCATTTGGTCTGTTTCATCCATTGCAGTTTAATGTAGTTTCTCTCTTACTTGCAGACGAAATGGCATGAGGTTGGGCACGATTGGGGATCTATCAGCAGGATACTTGTCATGTAAAAGGAATGGCTGGGGATTTATCAGGTAAACACTTGTCACATGATAGGAAGTCATGAAGAATTTATCACAGTTGCTTGTTGGTTTATAGTATGTAATGTAGATCACCTTTTACCCAATCTTTTAAATTTAGTTTCGATCGTTGCGATCGGATTTTACACTCACGAGATTTGGTTTCGATCGGCAGCGATCGGATTTTACACCGACCCTCACTTTTATGCTAACTCAAGCTCTGTCTTAAACTCGCTGTTGCTAGTTTTGGTTTTATGCCATGTACTCGTCATTCAGTTAGAGGGTCACAAAGTGGCGTCAGCGAGCAGTTACACGTTGAAAATTGATTTATGAAGATTTGTAAATATTATTTTGTATCGAAATTTACACAGTTGTTAATTTAGACAAGTTCATGAAATGTCACTTTTAGGAAAGCCTCCAAAGGATTTTGAAGTTACTGGAGTACCAGAAGATTTCCAAAGATGGATTAATAGTTTCGAGAACTATCTTAGGGTTGTTGAGATAAGTACCAAGCTGGACTCTTCTCAAAAGCATGCTTTACTTTTGAACTGCATCGGTGAAAATGCGATATAAGTCATATCAGGATTATCTTATGATCTGACCAGTGACCCGTATGAGCATTTAGTGGATGCTCTTTCATCCTACTTCCTTCCTGTAAGTGATAATTTCAATTGAATGAAAAATGACACTTATTGTTATAATGAAGTGATTTTATATGATCAGACTTTTTGTGTGTATTGAAAGTTGTCAGCTGTTCTTTCATTATTTTGCGTAGATATCCAGTTGTGTGCTGCACAGATATCTCTCGGTGTTGTAAGTTAACTTTCTAGGGTCAATGTTCACATAAACTTTTTTAGCAGCATCGTAAACCATATTATAGGAAAGGTCATTACCAACTGTCAATAACACTTTATCCCGCATATTATTCGGAATTGCATTTAGTAGAAGGAGACCAGAGACGTAGGAAACGGGGTCACCACCTTCACAAGAAATTTTAACAAACTTCTTCAGTTGATCCCCTAATACATCAATTGACTCGCCAGGTTCAAGCTTCCTAGACAATGCCAATTTCCAAGCATCAATTCGTCTAAGGCCGTACGCATTTCTTAAAGCGGCCTTAATACAAACGGCATCTTTTTGATCTTTTTCTGACATGTTTTTCCATGTATCATAGGCGGCATCAGTCAAGTACATAGACAATAACTGAGCCTCCTTGCTTCCTAATTCATCAATTTGAACTGCTAGCTCGAATTTGTCGATCCAGCGTTCTACATCACCTGACCGGAATAATGAGAAATCATTTTCATTGCCTTCATAATAGCCACTTAAATAATTCAACCTTAACCTCTTATCTTCGCTAATTAAAACCTCCTCAACAATATGATACTCAATTATTTAACGCCCGGATAGCTTGAGAATACCTGATGCCTTGAGATTCGCTTCTATTGGTGCAACTCACTTTTCATACCAGAAAAACAGGTTCAGCGCTTACATTTACAATACCGAAACTAAATTGTCAAATTGTACTTAGTTACACACTTCAAACGTTGTCACGTAACTACTATGCCGTAAACATGCATTGTAAATATCATAGGAAAAGTTTATGTGAACATTGATCCTAGAAAGTTAACTTACAACACCGAGAGATATCTGTGCAGCACACAACTGGATATCTACGCAAAATAATGAAAGAACAGCTGACAACTTTCAATACACACAAAAAGTCTGATCATATAAAATCACTTCATTATAACAATAAGTGTCATTTTTCATTCAATTGAAATTATCATCAACTATCACTTCTTCCATGCCATTGTGTCAGGATCGTTTGCGAGAATGGAGGAGATGGGGACCGGAATGTGGAGTTGTGGATTTAAAGAAGGCCTATCTGCAAGTGAAAGTTGACCCAGCGTTATGGTGTTATCAAGGAGTTCGGTGGAAAGGTGAGATGTTTGTGCTAACAAGATTAGGGTTTGGGTTGAACATCGCTCCCAAAGTCATGACGAAGATTGTGGGAGAAGGTTTTGGAAGAAGATTCCGGGCGATTCAAGCTGCAACTAGTAGGTTACATTTGACGACATTTTTGTCAATGAGAGGGGGTACAAGTCAAAATTGAGCAAAAGTGGTCAGGGCACTTGAAAAAGTTTGGTTTGGCAACGGAACCTGCAGTAACATTTTGAGGCAATTGTGATGGATTTCGAGTGCTTGGGCTACATGTGGATAAGCCACCTACAATGGACAAGTGATGGAAAGTCTCCCAGCGATACCTGAAGGAGAATCTCACAAGGCGTCAGGTTCACAGAAATCCTAGGCGAGTGGTTGGGTCATTTTCCAGATTTGCGGTTGTGCTCAGGGTCGTATGTGGATTTCTTCAACGTATAAACCCGCTAGTGAGGACATTCGATGGGACGACAAGGTCAGCACAGCAACGCAGGGACAAAATTTTGGAGATTGCTTCGGAGACTAAAGTCGGGTGATTTGATTCCTGTGAAGGGAAGGTGGATGGCGCCTCCTGGCCCTTGTCAACGGAGAGATCGTTGTCTTCAGGGACAGATGCCAGCAATGTTCGCATTGGTACGGCAATAGCTATTGACTCTCATGTGGTTGAGGACGCAGCTTGGCTTCGTAAGAACAAGTGATACGTGCCCAACATTAATGTCAGTGAACTCGATGCAGTCCATACGTGGGGTAAATTATGGCAGTCAAATGGGGGTAGCGAAAAAGTTCACTTTTGAAAACTGATTCTAGGCAACAGTAAGAGCTGGTTTAAGGTCCTTTGCATTTCAAGATAACCCACAATGTTTTCGATAACCCACGCATTGTCAGAGTCTTGTCATACGTCGTCGATTGAATTGATCTCTCTGCGTGAGTCTTCGTCTTCAAGAGGAAGCCCCTTTAGACGTGTACGGTTGAACTTGTGAGATCAGAAGAAAACAAGGCCGATAAACTGACAAGAGTTCCCCGAACATGGACACTTTCAAAGGAGCCCAAAGTACTCGTGGGCGAACGCGGCAGCTGAAATAACAACAGTCAGAAGATGGACTATCAATGGAAGGAGGACAATTTCAAAGCTCCATAAGAAAAGTCACCTTGGTGTTCGGACAGGATATTGTGCAATTGTTGAAACTTAAGTTTGGCTCGAAAGTGGATAGAGTAATGGTGCAGCTGAGAGTAATATCACAGTGCGCTTGAATGTGCAAGGATATTGTCCAGCAATAAATCCTCATTATCTGAAAGGCGAAATAACAAGATCATGAAGTTTGGAAGACGCTTATCGAGTGATATTACACACGTAGGAAGGAGATTAATAACTTGACGATTCATTGATACTGGGACGAAATTCTGCCTATATGGAGGGAGGTTGAACAGTGGTGTTTTTTGCCGAGAGGAGGAGTGCGAGAGATTAAATACTATATTCGCTGGAAATGGGACCCACCACCGCAAAAGTAATTCCTGTCCCAGACAATGGGACCGTGTATCGGGAAGTGTTGAACGTACCAGCAGTTGATGAAAAGATGGAGCGTGGGGAACAGCAGTTTTCTTGTGCGTTATAGACCGAAAGGAAATGGAGTGATGCGAGAGGAATCATAGAACCATCAAAACAATGAAAAGCAAGATCAGGGAACACCATAGAAGAGTGTGTGTAATTGTGTATTCAAATATCTCAAGTAATCAAGGAAGGATTCCACCATACAACCTCTTATTTCATGCTCAGGCACGTATTCCAGGAATCAATGAAAAAAGACTGTTGAGATGTGTCGAGGTGAACGATTGGAACAGCAAACCTAGCAGCTGTAAAATGGACCCATGTGACAAGACATGTAAGTCATGTGAGGAGAGTTCCGATGAAAGTACTGCGTGAACATCAACTTATCTCAGACTTATCGCACGCCGACCCCCAGGTCCAGGAAATAGAAGACGACAGTTCTGATGAAGAAACTTTTTGTGAAAATGAAATCAACATTGATAAGTGCATCTGACAGCCCTGCTGAATCTGAACACAATGAAGTGGAACGAGTCAATCCGTCCGTGGATCGCGAAAACAAGATCATCTCCACTCCACATTGCGTGATTATGTATGCTGATACTTGAATTTCTGAATTTTTCTCCATTTGTGTTTTGATTTATTGGGTAATAAATCACGGGGGCGATGTAAGTGATAATTTTCTAATTGAATGAAAAATGACACTTATTGTTATAATGAAGTGATTTTATATGAAATCAGACTTTTTTGTGTGTTATTGAAAGTTGTCAGCTGTTCTTTCATTATTTTTGCGTAGATATCCAGTTGTGTGCTGCACAGATATCTCTCGGTGTTGTAAGTTAACTTTTCCTAGCGGTCAATGTTTCACATAAACTTTTCCTATATATTTAACAATGCATGTTTACGCATAGTAAGTTACGTGACAACCGTTTGAAGTGTGTAACTAAGTACAATTTGACAATTTAGTTTCGGTATTGTAAATGTAAGCGCTGAACCTGTTTTTCTGGTATGAAAAGTGAGTTGCACCAATAGAAGCGAATCTCAAGGCATCAGGTATTCTCAGAAGAGTAACCTCACATACGAAAGATATCGATTTCGCAAATTAACGCAAGAAAGCAGTGTAATGTCATTTGTGAATGAGTTACACTTAGTAGCCAAGAAGTGCGACTTTGAGAACAAGGCTATCGACTCTGTCTACAACCAGAATGTGCGAGACCAGCTAGTTTTGGGAGTGAAATCAGACGAGTTGCGCCGGAGATTATTGTCGGAAGACAATTTGACACTCAACAGAGCAGTTAAGCGTCAGTACCCACGAGAGTAGTGTTGCGCGAGTAGACGAGATGAAAAGCCAAGGAAAGTACCGGTACCCCCCCCTCCAGTCCTCAAGTTCAGGAATATTAGCGGTTCGATCAACGTAGCAAACTCTCGCAAACGGTCGATTGGCTCGGGATTTTTTAGAAGAAATGTTAGGTTTCATTCGCCCCGTAACAGTACCCCTGAACAGAAGTTGTGTCGATACTCCATAAGCCAGGCCATTTTCAGGGCAAATTTGTTTTAAGCGGTATGAGAGAATGCAGCAACAAAAAAGCTGGGAGACTCCAATACAAATTCCAGTCGCCATAGCTTCTCTTTTCCATCTGCCCAGAAGGGACAGACGAGGAGAATTGAAAGAGAATCTCTGTGATTATTTTATGGAAAACACCGCTCACTGCAATTTTTTTTTTTTAGGTTGTGGGGACCCCCACAGGAGCGTCTATCTCTCTTCTTTCCCATGAGTTTAGTTTTGAGATCGGGATTACAAAAAGGGCTAAGGAAAGCCAATCATGAAGCTAGTTTTACCGATGGTAAAATCACTGAAATTGAAAAAGCACGCCTTACCGGGCCCTTAAAAATGGAGGACTGCATTTGTTGAGGGAGTTTTTCTACGTTTCCAAGGCCGTTCCGTGCGATTGTCCCTGGTAGGTATGAACGTGCTGGATTAACTTTAGATCCATTCAGTTGAATAATGAAGGACCCAATCATGGTATTAGGTCTTCTTCCTGAACCGTTGTCAGAAATTTTCAGACGTTTTCGACAAACCACTTGGGAAAAGCTCTTTTTTTGAAGGACCCAGAACCTGTTGTCCAGATCGAAGGCGCATGCAGAGTCCATTTCAGTGTAAAGTCAGGTCGGTATGAGTCCTCGAGATAAAACAGATATGCCAAGATCAGGTCCAACAGGTTGTTTAGGAAGCAGGCAATTATAAAAGGTTCAAAATCCCCGTGGCGGCACGCACCCAGTGATCGTTCCTAAGCGTTCAGGAGGTGTTTTAGAATGGCTATTGAATTATCGACCGGTAAATCGAGTTTTCTAAAGGAGATGCCTACCCAATTCCAAACGTCCAAGAAGCACTGCAACGTGTCGAAGGTTGTCGATTTTTCTCTACGCTAGACTTCTCGCAATTCTATTTTCAGCTCCCCCTTCACCCCGACGATCAAGAAAAGACCGCTTTCTATGTTTCAGGCGATCTTCCTTTCGGTCTGAAGAATGCAGTTAGCTACTGTACCCGCGTCATGCACGAACTGTTCTATGACATTCCAGGAGTATCAGTTTACGTGGATGATATCCTTATTCACGCTCGAACTAAAGTCGACCATGATGATGCTTTACGAAAGTCCTATTAAAAATTTCGCGAGAGGTAATCTTAGCCTCAATATGAAGAAATGTTCATTTCACCAAGAGTAGGTGTGTCTGTTCCTCGGACATCAGATCACGGATGGTAAAATCGCACCAGATCCAGAAAGAACACGAACTATTTCACAGTTTTCCAACTCCCTAAGAGCCCCAAACAACTACAGCGGTTTTTTTGGGAATGGTGTAATTAAATTCCGCAACTATGTTCGAGATTATGCACAGATATCCAAAGAATTATATGAAATTAGCCTCATCAGATGAGATTATTTGACGGACACAGCTCTTACAGCTTTTAACAGACTAAAAAGTAACTTGACCGGAAGTGTATTTGATTTTGCCTCCCGAGATGAAGAATTAATATTGAGTGCGGATGGCTTCTCAGTGATTGTTTTAGGTGCATGTCTCATGACCAAGCTAGGACAGCCAGTCTCATTTGCGTCAAAAAGCTTACGGAAGTCGAGGACTCGTTGGAGCACTATAGACAAAGAAACTTATGCGGGTTTGGTATGGGCAATGCAGAAGTTAAGACCATTCTTATTAGGGAAAAGGTTCATGGTGATCGAGTGATCGATCAGCCGTTGAAATATTTACTATACAAGCTGACATCATCGTGAGCTCTAAAGTACACAGGTGGCGTGTGATGGTGGCTGAGTTTGATTTTGATCTTCGTTACATACCAGTGAAAACAAAATGTGGTGGCTGACACACTCTCTAGAGTCTATTCCGTGGCCCGAGGTAGATGAAGAAGAGAGGGGATTTGCTTAGAAGCATCAAAACGAACTGTTGAAAGCACAAAAGGATGACCAATGAATTTAGGATTTTATTCCGTTCCATACAGTCGTAACGATTCTCATAAACCCGAACGGTTGTTTAGCAATGATCTATGGAGGAACGAATCTGTCCATAAAAGATGACTTAGTTTGTGTGCGGGATAAGAAATTTTAAGTACCACGCAGTATCAGGAATAAGCTACTTACAGCGTTGCATTACGGTCATCAAGGGACAGACAACATGGATTAAGGAAGACAAATGGAGTTTTACTTTTGGCCGAAAATTTAAGACAAGACGTAAAGCGATTCGTAGATAATTGCAGGATATTTCTTATGGTGGAAGCCAAAAATTCGTGAACGCTCAACTTTAAACACATATCTCTTGGATGCACCTCTGCAGATGTTGGCCACTGATTATATCGGCCCCCTACCCTCAGATAGTGGATTCCAATACATTCTCGTTATTATTGATGCTTTTCTCGAGATTTCCAGAAGCTTACCCCGTCCGAGATATGTCAGCGCATACTCTTATAGAAACATTCCGTGATTTCTTTGCGAGATACGGTTTCCCGGACTCTATTCTCTCCGATTAACTGGTACTCAGTATAGAAGTAGGGAATTTCTGGACTACTTAGGAAATTTTGGCATCAAGAAGCTCTCTACTAATGTATACAGGCCTAGTTCAAATGGTATTTGTGAGAGATTTAATGGTAGTTTGCAGAAAATGATTAAATGCCTACTTCTTGAGCAAAACTTAGAAAGGAATCGCTGGAGACAATGTCCTTCCAACGGCTTTAATGGCTATTAGAAACGACACTAATGAGACAACAGGCTTTACACCTAGTGAACTTTTCCTTGCTTTTAGAGTGAAGGATTTATCTTTACCTCCCCTTAGTGACCGCCATATATCGGTTCACCCATTCGGAATTGCGGCCATAATATAGCCAGAAATCGACACAGAGCCCAATGCCCGTCGCCGGCACGAAGATCGTGTTTTTCTCCAGAGTCTGAGGTCATTGTGAAAGCACCTAGTACTCAGGAAACTTGAGTTACCTGGAACCCTGCTAAAGTCGTTAGACAAATAACAGGCACACAGTCACGGTTCAACAAGGTAATAGTATCAGAAATGAGTCCACCGCTAGATTATCACCCTTACCTACACGTTACCGGAGCGGGTCGAGTCCATCGACCGAACAAGTTGGTTCTGAGAGAGCCGGTCTCTCGGAGTATGGGCTACCTTCAGAAAAAGAAAGGCCTATTGTGGATGGACAACTATACGGGAGGAGAAGCGGAGAAGCCGAGGAAGCGGAGAACTCATCAGCTACAAGTGGAAGGCCAGCGCGGCAGAAGACACGTCCCAGTTACTTACAAGACTATGAACTGTATTGATCACACTTTCTTTAGTGACAGTGACAATAAATTGCGCGCCAATATTGAGCGATTGTGATGAATATTCGTGGATTTGAAGTGTGATGACAGTGAACTTTCTCATCGGTGTCCTTTCCTGAGAAGGGGCGGGATGTGACCATAGAGTAATGGTCACCGTTGTTTTAATGTATCATTTATTAACTATGTAATTCATGAATATGATTTAAGTGAAACTTTCAATAAAGAACTTAACTCGCTGTTGCTAGTTTTATGCCATGTACTCGTCATTCAGTTAGAGGGTCACAATTACCTCCCCAATATGTATACACTTTCGATTTTATTAAATGAACTCAAAGGAGACACACGTGGTGTCACCAAATGTAGGCTAGGCAAAATAGACTTGAGGTTGGAATAAATTGCAAGATTTTGTTTTTCACTTTTTATTTGTTGATTATGGTCTGGGCATCATCATAGCAAAAGTTCATGAAAATTGCATCAGGTTTAGATATGCAATTCTGACATTTTTGTCAGAAAAAATATAAAAGAAGCCATTCGGTATTTAATGCTTGTTTTTTCACAACAAATCATGTATGTAATGGGCTCTCAATGCGTATGAAGTGTTTCATGTGTAATATAACGAGATATAACGAGTGTTTATCTGGACAAAGGTGACTAATCTGGAGCCAATTTGAACAAAGAGTTCACTTTCGTTTAGGTCTGCGTGCGGGTTGCACGCAGAACTAGGTCTCATATGGTTAATCTGAGTAAGCTCTGTTGAGAGCTTTCCCCTTTATTCTTCCCTTTGTACATAGACTCGAGTCATCTTCCCAACTTATTTTAGTGGTTCTTCCCTTCTTGTGAATATTCACAGAGTGAATTAGGGATGTCTTCCCTAATGTTGTACTGATGTCACGTTGTGGATAATGCCTTGTGGTGAGTTACCAGAGCTGCCGGGCTCAATCGATGTAAATAAGCTATTAACAGTTAGCCTATTACGTAATTACCCTTTGTTAGAATGCATTCCTTTAAGCCATTAGATCCTCACACTACCAATCAAAGGAATCCGTTCATTACAACTGGTGGCAGCGCTGTTAAGGTTTGCGCTATATTGGTGCTCTTATTGATAGAATTCACGCTTCTTAGAAAATTCACGCTTTGTTAGAAATAGGCTACTTACTAAAGCCCGGCAGCATTAATAGAAAGGCTATTATCACGGTTTACCTCTGGCGGAGCCGGCGAGACGGTATATAGGCCGCATTAGTACTCGTTTTCTTTCCAGTTGAGGTATTCCTTAAGGTTCGCTTGTACAGATTTTGAGTCAGAGGAGAATTTTGAGGCTAACTGAATGTGTGTCAAGAGATTTGGCACTACCGAGTTAAGCTGCGACCCATGTTGAGGACAGGGATCCCAACAAGCCTGGAATGGCAAAATTATGTCGAGTTAACTGCGGTTTTCCCTTGCGCTGAGGCGTGGTGGAGAGTATTGTGTTGCGGTATGTGATCCGACAACGTCCCGGAAAATCAGTCAAAAGTAAATGTCAAATCTGCTCAATTTTGATCGAAGTTTTTCAACCGGCTACATTCTTGAGACCGCGAGATTTTAAGCTTGCAGTAACCCATCGTTGGCGATGCCAGATTGGGCTCCCGCAACTCCGGTCATAAGAGTTTGCTATAGAATTCAAGTCAGGTACGGATCCGACAATCAGATGAATACCCTTCAATGGTGTGTGAATTACGGTTGAAACCTCTGAGTACTGGCCTTGGTCCCCTTATTGTGATCGGGACGATCACTGTGAAAGAGGGGGAGGTAGTGTAATATAACGAGATATAACGAGTGTTTATCTGGACAAAGGTGACTAATCTGGAGCCAATTTGAACAAAGAGTTCACTTTCGTTTAGGTCTGCGTGCCGGTTGCACGCAGAACTAGGTCTCATATGGTTAATCTGAGTAAGCTCTGTTGAGAGCTATCCCCTTTATATTTTCCCTTTGTACATAGACTCGAGTCATCTTCCCAACTTATTTTAGTGGTTCTTCCCCTTCTTGTGAATATTCCCAGAGTGAATTAGGGATGTCTTCCCTAATGTTGTACGGATGTCACGTTGTGGATAATGCCTTGTGGTGAGTTACCAGAGCTGCCGGGCTCAATCGATGTAAATAAGCTATTAACAGTTAGCCTATTACGTATTAACCCTTTGTTAGAATGCATTCCTTTAAGCCATTAGATCCTCACGCTACCAATCAAAGGATCCGTTCATTACACATGTGAAATAACGCACGTGGAATTTATCTTAATGATAGGAATGAATGAATTATTCAAAGTATTAATGCTATCTACTTGATGTTGTTACTCTTGAAATATGTGTATACAGGTTGCTAGAATACGATATGTTATATTTAGAAGACATGAATGAAGGTTTATGAGGTGCATCAAGTAATTCAAGTAATATGAACACTGCTGCTATCTCCTCATATTTCCATCTTCATAATATCTCAATTGAATAAGATCGGCTATTTTGAGCGAATTGATTGATGTCTAACAGACCGAGCTATGAGAGACCCTTAACCCAATTGATTACTACAGTAAGAAACCTACCAGTCTCCGTATCACGATCCGGTTACTCCACGTTCACCACGTCGAAACCTTTATGATGTGGACGAGCACCGGAGCAGCCACGCGAACGTCACTCGAAGATGCGCCTGGTTAGTTATTAACCCTACCCTACCAGTTACTAGGTATTGTAGGTAATACCCTAACTCGTATGAATCTGTGGGTATTACCCAGGTACTTTATAACGGTTGTGGGTAGCAGTTAATAAGCTGAAACAGAAGTATCATAAAACCCCAACCTCCTAATTCAGCTGAAATTATGTCTTGCTAACTTCTTACATATATCGTAACCCGCAGATGCGACGGCAAAGTTATAATGCTGCTTACGATTAATTAATTAGCCGCAAAGGAAATATCATAAACCTATGTCATAAACCTGCGCCACTTGCCTAAAACTTCTTAGTTCAGTTAGGAGCAGTGACTTACCATCAGCCGTATAATTTTAAGAGAGCAACGTTTTGGTTGACCGCGCACGCTAGCCGCTGTGAGCTTTACTCATTGCATTTATAATAAAATGGTACATTCTAACACCAGGAATACTTAATTCATGTTTATCTTATGTTTGCCTTTACTTTTACCCAGAAACCACCCAAAACCCCATAAATCGGAAGCCACCAAGACCTTACAATTATGTACAATATGTACATGTCCGTGAAATCCTCAATTATCACTTGAATGTGATATAACTTTGCAACCCTTCACCAGAAAATTGCGCCAATGCTTCCAGATTTGTGAGCAATGCCTATATACAATTTAGTTCTTCACATCAATAGTAAAAATACCAACACCTAAAATTAAAATATTTACGTTGAGTACCAGTTATAAATTTACTACATATAAACAAATAAGCACCCCTGTTACAGATGTATAACAAATTCAATGAATTGTGATATAGAGTTTCGGAGCAGGAGTCGTGGCAGCATGTCGGAGGCGCAGCCGACAGGAAATACCACAGCTTCGGCCCCGTCTTAAAGTGTTGTAGGTATTACAAATTCGGTAACTTTTCGAGATTATATTACTGTGAATGTTGGACAACAAGGACGAAAGAAAATTGACTAAAGGTTGATAGAAATGAGGATGTTGAGGTGGATCTTTGGCGTCAGCGTGAGGGAAAAATATCAGGATAAGAGCTGGGATCGAGAGCAGGCATTGATTTTGAGATGAAAGATATGTTAAAGCGGCAGCGATTACGATGGTGCGGACGCGTAATTCGGCGAGAATAAGGAATCCAATAAATGTGTCAAGAACTGGAAGTGAAAGGCAGGAGGACACGAGGAGGATGTGGATGGAGAATGTGAAGAAGGACTTGGAGAGGTTCGGAGTTGATCTGGAGCAGGCCAACGATCGAGCGCACTGGCGCAAGACTCCGAGAAAGACGTGCAACTCCGACTTCTTACCGGGAAAAGAAGAGGAAGAAGATGTAGGTTTGTATTCACTTTAATCAAGCACTTTGACGCAGATGACTTTCAAAGGACAACTCTGTTTAGATTTTGCCGACATCACCTTGCGGCGGCTCAATACGAATGAAGGATAAATTATAAGCTTTGCATAATACCTACGATATTGCGAAATAGCCTGTGACTTTTTTGCGATAGACTCATGCGGCTTTTTTGTGGGTAGACATGAGGAACTATGCGTGATCTAATGCGTATCTTCGGGATCTATTTTTTTCGATGAAGCTCACACGCCAACTACAAGAAAATATGAGAGTGGCCTGGCAGATCTGAGATGATTGAAATAAGAACTGACTCTAAGATCTTAAATCGTTAATACGTATCACATTCATATATATTTCTAATTGTAGACCTTGAAATCTGAAATGAAGTTCCACAGAATTAGGCCTGTCTCATCAAGCGTGTTTTCTCAGGTAGATCTACATTTTCTACCGTAGTATTTCCATTAATAAACGTGTCTGCTGAATGGTTGGCTATATTAACTGCGGTTAGTCAACGCACAAAATCCAGATTATCAAACATTCCGCAAGACTTTTATTGATAACTTCATTAGTGATGACTTAGCATTGGTGCTATTGAAATATTACGTAATTTCATTAAAACTAAATCGTTACTCCTTTGCTGCTATTGTTGCTCCTTTTGGAAGTCAGTCTATTTGTATCGGAGTTGAGAAACTCCGCTCCCGTGCTACAGGAGTTCGAGTACAATCACTGACTCTGGAACTGCACAGCAGCTTCTGTCGATTAGCGAAGAGAGGTTTGGTCCAAAATGGTAGTCCTAATTACACAGTTTGGATCTGTAGGCTAAATACGTGGTGGCGTCAATAAGTCCGTAGACTCGACATGAAATAATGGTTCATTTATCTAATCACTGCTGTCAGTGGAAGCCGTGTGCATGTATGTCTCGATTATCACTGAGTGAGCAGTTGTCATGCGGCATTTAAGCAACAACAGATCTGTTGTCTTATCTCATCACATTTCTTGGTTACAGAATGATTTCTGATGTCGAAGGACGCAGTGTCATACACTTTCTTTATTTGCGAGGGATACCAGCTGAACAGATGCTGGTGCAACTGCATGAGGCCTACCAGGACGAAGCCCCAGCACGGTCAACGGTGTACAAGCGGATCAAGGAATTCCGAAATGGCCGCACTTCCATTGAAGACGAAGACCGACCCGGCGGACCCTCAGAAATCGGAGATCAAGTTCTTGTGAGGCTGAAAGCGATCGTGACGGAAGAGCGGCGAATAACCAAGCATAGACTGTCGGAGCTGCTGAACATCAGCTACGGGTCTGTCCACAACAGGCTCAAAGAACTTGGTCTGAGGAAGTTGTCTTCCAGATTCGTTCCTTATTTTCTCAGTGCTGAAATGTGTTCGCGCAGGCTGGAATGTTGCGCGAGAAACGTGGAGCTCCATGAAGAACTTGGTGATCGATTTCTGAAGAACATCGTCACAGAGGATGAAACACCGCTCTCGCTTTATGTGCCGGATAGCAAGCGTGCATCAATGGAATGGAAATTCCCTGGTGAACGTTCGACTCGGAAGTTGAGGCCTGGAACCTCACACAAAAGTGCCCTCATGCTGACCATCTTCTGGGACCACAAAGGAGTGATCAAGTTGGACTTCGCGGACAAGAACACCAAGATAACGGGAGAATACTACGCGCAGCTCGTTGCAGAATCCAGGAAACTGAGAAGAAAGCCCTCTGGCCAGATTTATTTTGCCTACATTACCATAGGTTCAATATACCTTAAGTGGAAAAAGCCAGTTGTTTTTTATCTTTGCGAGTCTACGGACTTATTGACGCCACCACGTATATCACTGATTAAATAAATCCGATTTTTTGAAATATTCTGCTAGGCTTTTAGTTTTCATTTACGTCGAGATCTGCGTGGCATGCGGCAATTGAGAAACACCACTTTAATTGCCCTCAAAAGTACGTTTTTCAAGACTAGGCCTCTGAATAAAAGGTTACTTACTTATAATTGATATCTTGCGCAACAAAGTCAAGCTTTCATTACAAGATCGATCCAAAGGCCTTGCTTGTAAATATTTGCGATGATTCCCTAAAATGTTATTTTTTTCAAGTCGGAGTCCTATCATGTATTAGCATTAAAGTAGCATCTGTTATTGAAGCTGGGACATTCCCATAACGACGTCTAAATGTTTCATAATTTTAATAAACTTATAGTTAATAAGACTTAAGGTTTGCCCTTAAGAGGACAGGTGGTGCGTTCCCACCGGCAGACATTAAACGTTCAAGGCGCGTCAAACTCTTGACTATCCTAAGACTATATTTTAGAGCCAAACTTGACGAGATCGGTGTGGAGGACCTTCCCACTAGTCCAAAATAATCTGTTAGCTATAGTAAATAGTGTCTATTATATCGAAAAGGGATTTGATTTTGAGATAGTTAGTTCTACCTAGCTAGTTCTACCACATATTGCCATCCTTAGTCTATAGATAACAAGTATAATAGCTGAGTTTAACTATTTCGAATTAGGTTTCATCCCCCAAGACAACACACAAATAGGCTAGGCGTCAAGCCGCACTACTAACACCAAGATATCAGCAATTTTATGCCAGCATTATCACATGTCTCAGACATAGTTCTAACGTAGCTGTTGAAAACAATTATGATAATTATGCAGAATGTAAGACATCACGAACTCGTCGAACAACACAACCCCAAATGTGACTGAAAGGCTGTTTTGTGCAAGAATCATGGGTAAAATCGACATAAAATCTTGGACAAACTATCAGGAATCATTGAATCAGTTGCTGATAAACGACTGTTGTCACTGCACAAGGGTGTAGAACGCAAAATTCATAAAAGTTTGGGTCATGCAAAGCCATTCATTATCAGACCGGAAGCTGTATGAAAATCGAGAAGATTGAGTTTCTCTAATAAACGAGTCACGAGGGATTGCTTTTCTTCTACTGGATCGATTGCTTCGATAGTGATTGGGGCTCCCACAGGTTGCAGATCACAACTTTCGATCCAGTGAACATTGGGAATCTCTTCATGAAATGATTGCAGTATATTTGTAAGTGATGGAAACTCAGGAAGAAAAACCATCAGATACTTGTATTCCCTCAACTCAAATCCAATATTTCGAAGTAAAGGAATCAATGCTTAATCAGCAATTTTTGCATCATAGACAATGCAGCTCAGATAAATTAATCTTGGCGGTTGAACATACACCATTGGAAAATAATGCAGGACTCCCTGCTGAATTCCGATTTGCAAATCTGATGCGCCGTAGTCATGCTTTGAGCTCTAACGACTCACACGTCTCCATCTAGGCGCACCCGCTAGATCGGCCTTCGCCGCTCCTATGCAGAGGTAACGAAGCTGAGCTCAGGTAGTCAGTGGTTGTACCATAACTCCCAAAAGCACCGGAGTGGAGCACTACACTCCGATACAAATACACTGACTACTGATGAATTATCTAGTTTGAGGCCTTCCAAGAATTCTAAGTCCGCTTATTCACTTACAAAGTTCATTAACTAAAATTCTATCACCAGAAAATGTAATCGGTTTAATTTTCTATCAACAGAACATTAATTGATAAACAATCCCAAATGCAAGATATCCCACCAAATTGAGTTAAACATCTTGAGTGTACCGGCACGGGAAATTGACCATACATGCTTGAACGACACTACATGGGAAAACATAAATTCTATGAGTACATAACGTTGTATGTGTGGTCATTCTCATACGTCAAGTCAAATTTGTCATTCTGACGAGTTATTTTCTTTCTTCGGACTTCAAATGTAAATGCAGCGCTCATCAGATTGGACCTAAAGCCGTCGGCAATCATGTTCGGAACCCTTTCACGGTCCCCGACAGGACCCCAACCGATTGAGCTAGAACTTTGATATCCTATTCAATTGATGTGGATTCATAAAGCATGACTTATTCAGGCTAGGTCTCTTGTCTCATAAAATAGTTATCACTTCTGATGTTCTACCTCGTATGAAATTTATTCTTTCATTTCGTCCTGCAGCACTGTATACTTGAAAAAATGACCTTATTCCTGCACTGCCAACAGAAAAAGCACCAAAGATTACCTAGTAATTACTTCAAGGCGTGATCAGCAATATCACAGAAATTATAAATAATTTATTTTACAGTTTGACTGATTGTACATCTCCCAAATCAATGATGACTAGATGACTTGTACAGTAGCTCTGAAGCGCATCTATTTGGCGTCATGAAATATAAAATCCTATTTCTTTTGATAGTAGCATGACATTAAAATTATATTTTTGTATCAATTTCATCGTATCCTTGACAAAGTAGCCTTCCATCACTCATCACCTTTCCGTATAAATGCCATGATATCTAATAGTTTTTTGGAGTCAGTTCTTTATTACTTCGATGTCATCAAAACGACTTTTAGCAAATTATTGCTCTAAGGCAAATTTGTGAGCAATTGAAAATGGGGCAATGAAAGAAAGAAAGAGCTAGTCAGCTGACAGTTTAATTCGTTGAATATTTATATTGAAAATGTGTTTAGCTCATTTTAAGTGTGTTAAAAATCAAGTGGCTTTAAATAAATACCTGTTAGAAAAAGTAAGAATTGGACCACTAAACTTGCAGTAAATTCTATAAAACTTCACCAATGTGCTTCATGGAAGTTCAAGACTAAAATGAAGCTTTAAGGGGCTTTCACACGAATGCGAATTTCATTGCGAATCACGGCGAATTGAAATTCGCAGAAGTTCGCAATGAAGTCTCACTGAGATTTTGTCATGGTTATGACCTTGAAACCGTTGACTGCGATTCCAATGGGATATGCCACGACTGCTATGAGATTCCACCACGACTCATAGAGATATCCCCGCAAATGCTTGAGACATCATGACGATTTAATGAAATAAGGTGTACATGGCTACATAAATTATTCACTTTTCAAACATAGGCTTTGGATGATGGACGTCATATTGTCACCAGGTGACCAGACGACGCTTCGTGCTTTTATTCTTTAATTGAAGAAGAAAATATTCTTCTAGCTGCCACAGCATTGATACGACGAAAGAAGAAATCGTATAAGATCTGTATGGATAAGAAAATGGCTTTTTCGTCGACCACTTCTTGGAGCGTATGAAAAACTTATGGTTGAATTGCGGATAGAAGATACTCCAAGCTTTAAAAATTTTCTCCGTATAGACCCCCAATTGTTTCAGGAACTGCTTCGTCGTGCTGGGCCTCGAATTGAGAAGAATGAAACAATAATGCGAAAGCCTTTGGAACCAGGTCTACGGCTCGCGATGACCATGCGGTACTTAGCTACTGGGAACTCTTATAAAAGTCTACAATATGAATTCAGAGTGGCTCATAATACAATTTCGATTTTGATTCCTGATGTTTGTGAGGCTATAATTCAGGAATATACCGAAGAAGTTCTTGCACATCCCCAAACCGAAGCAGAATGGAAGGATATCGCCTCAGAATTTTCCAAGCGTTGGAACTTTCATAACACAATCGGTTCAATTGACGGGAAACATATCGCTATTCGCTGTCCATCCAATGCAGGATCACTTTATTTCAATTATAAAGGATTCCATTCTATTGTTCTACTGGCCCTTGTTGATGCAAATTACCGATTTATATTCATTGGTGTGGGAGCTAATGGTAACTTCTCTGATGGTGGGATATTTAAAGATTGCGATTTGTTTGAGGCTTTGCAGACTGGGAGAACTGACATTTCATCTCCGGAACCTTTACCAAATGATACTCAACCGATACCTTACTCTATCGTTGGAGATGATGCTTTCGCGTTACGGACTTGGCTTATGAAACCTTATCCTCGAAGCAGATTTCTTGACAGACGTGAGAGGATATTCAACTACAGATTATCCCGTGCGAGGCGGGTAGTAGAAAACACTTTCGGGATACTTGCTCACAGGTTAGTATTTGAATATGATCTATATTACAATTTATTTTACAATCTATTTACAATAGGCCACGCATAAATGTCAGTAGATAAATAGTGATTTATCTTCATTGATGATTCCATATGGAATTTCATTTTTGAAACAACACTAAATTCTAAATATTTCAACAATATAACTTATACTTGAAATATAACTTATACTGAGGGTAAAACCTTATGAAATATAACTTTTCTATGACAGAATATTTCAGAAATATCAACAAAGGAAATATATTTACATTTTATCCTACTGTACGTAAACTTGAAAAAGAGTTTTGAGTTTGGTAGATATTTATCAAACTTCTCTCAAATTTCTTTTGTGAGGCAATTTATTATACTCGCACATGTACATGTATGTAGGTGGACTATATGCATTGCAATATATATATATCTGTTTTTTCAGGTTCCGCTGTTTGCTCACCACTATGCAACAACATCCAAATAATGTTCGAACCATAGTGATGGCCACCTGCGTCCTGCACAATCTTATTCGTACTCGACATCCGTCTCATATCATACAGGAAGTTGACCGAGAAGATATCGGTACTCATGTCATCGTACCTGGTTCATGGCGTGACTCAATGAATCTCCTTGGTCAAGTCCTTGCCTTGGTTTACGAAGTCAGCATGGCAATACCTCACTTTCAGCGGCTAAACGACAGCGCGATTATTTGAAAGACGACTATAATTCCTCTATTGGGAAATTACCCTGGCAAGAAAATATGATTTAAAAATATGAATCCAATATTTTTTGTCTATCATTTGGTTTTGATTGACTTGTTTTATAGGGCCTACACGAAAAAGATAAGCCAACATAGTCCAATGCACGAGCAGTTCTTTCGAGTCTTATTTAGCACATTTAATTTTGTTTTAATTAATGTTTATTCTTAGGATTTATAGGGAGAGACTTTCAAGGTATTTGTTCTTAGTATTTTTGTATGCTTATTTGATTACGGTACTTATAATTCATTTTATTTCATTTGTATATACAATAAAGCCAACATAGTCTATTATATTGTGTATTAGGCCTATGGATTTTGAAAAATAGATCAATAAAATGCCTACAGTAAGATACATTTATATATAAGTTGATAATAGAATGGTCATACAAAGATACAGGAGAACTAAGAGATGTAAGAGCATCATGCAAAAACAATATGATGAAATAGAAATGGACGAATTTATATCTAAAAAAAATATGTGAGATAAAATTAAATCTCTACCATAAAAAGTCTAGTAAATTGCATGATACACACAGGATACAAATTCTGGTACGTCTACATGTAGGAAACACCATAAAATTGTACAAAAATATAACGTCATCCTTGGTATGGCTGACAAATGTTTGTCTCCTGAACCCCCTGAGCCGATCAGTTGTTGCAAAGCAGAGTTTGGGTTGACTGTAACATTACATTGTTGAGGCACAAAATTCGAATGCGTCGGAAAATTGTATTGCTGTGGCTGAAATATAGGCACGTCCGGCTTCTGTATATATCCTTGGACCAAATGCTGCACGTCGACACTAAAATTAAACCAGTGAACAGGTTTGATTAAACGTATAGCTGGGTCGCCAAATACCGAACGAATGAATCGACTGTTTCTTCATAAGGATACCTCTGATACCTTTCTACGAGCTCCTTCCGCTGTTGAGCAGCTGAGTCTGCTCGCTGAAGTAACTGAAAAACAAAATTTTGATTAATTTTAAGAGAATCAGATTAATATTTTGGGTTTCTTTGAGATAGACTTAAAGATTCTTTGAGATAGGATTAATAAGCCTAGCGTTTCAAAAGCTATTTAAGTAATGATGATTGTTATGTAACCTCATCCTATTAAACAAACGAGGTGAAATTGAAAATTATTCATGGACACCTCCTTTACCTAACTGGTCTCAAAATAGTAAAATACCCTTGTACTTTATTCTTAGGCCACTTAATATGAGGATTAGGCTTACGGAAAAATAAAGCAAAGCCGGTCATAAATTAAAGGAGTGGCTTATGTAGATAGCCTAACTATTGAAATAGTGCTAAATTTTATCAGATGAAAAGCAGCATTATTTGATTGATGAATCAATAAAATAGATATAGATATGAATTAATTGTATTCAATTTATCAAGTTATCTTTTTAATATAAAAAATAAGCTCACATTTACATGTACATGGTGGCTCCAGAGTTGCCGCTTTGTCAGCAATGAGCGACTTCTTCAAGTCTGTGTCCTTATATTCCTTCAACTTCTTGTTATATAGGCACTCGTTCTCCCGGTACCAGTTTGCCAACATTACTTCCTGGTCTTCTTTGAAGATGTAAGCTTGTTTGTCAATTTTTCTTTTTATTCCAGATGTCTTTCTTCTCTTTTCTCTGCAATGTCGGAAATTCCTTCTTCATGGCTGCTGTCACCGCTCAACTCACTCAATGTATCACTCATGATTGATTCTGCTACTGTCCAAGCTTCCGTGTTTATATACGATTTGATACACGTGACCCAAGGTGACTCAATCGTATCCATTCGCACACACATTCGCAGCCTTTCTTGGCACTGTCTCATCACTGTCGTATTCATTCGCGAAGCGTCTCACTGGTGTCGTGACCCAATTCGTGCATGTTGTGTCGGCGAAGCCGCTACGATGAGACGCGTGAGAATCACCTACGACTCCGTTGCGAATGGAAAATTCGCCGACTTCATCGCGACATATTTTGAAAATTCCAAAATATTCTCCATGAGTCGCGATGAAGCCGTGATTCTCCACGAACTGTACGACTCATTGCAAATGACAATGCGAATGATTGCGAAGTGGTGACGAATATAAAATTATGTTAAAGTTATAAAATTCGCCACGATTCGCAATGAAATTCGCATTCGTGTGAAAGCCCCTTTAATATCAAATTTTGCAATTTATTCCAACTGCGGCCATTTTTTGACTTAAATTTCCTAGACTAATGTGAGATATGCAAATTTCTGAGGGGGTGAAGAAATCACAACAGAATTGAATGATCATGATAGTAATGCAGAAGGAATGATGATTTTTTACAGATTCTCATGACAGCCTTGGAGACTTAATGCTTGCTAAATTAGCAATTCGACAGGTTTCTATTACTTTCTCAAGAGTATTTTCTTAAGCGTGATCATATCGCCGGCAACCTGCTACTTGCAGAGCGAATATAATCAAAAACAATGACTTCATTAAATCTTTGAAAGATGCAAATGGTTCCACATCACTATTCAGAGTCAAGAAATGAAACATGAATTTGGTGAATCATAAAATCATGCCGATGAAAATGGAAATAAAACTTAAAATTTCAGCCAAGAACGCACGAATAATATCGCGACTTTTTAATGAAGCCTTCCATTATAATTCGGATCATGAAATTCCCTTGATAATCAGCTTGATTTCCGATTAGTTAGGATACTTGTTAGCAAATATTCATTCCAATTGATTCATTCCTTTTGATATCCAACTTGTTTCATACTACTTATTTAGGAGAGTCATCTCGGTAGTATATAAATTGCAAAATTTTGACTTTTTTCAAAAGTGCTGAAATATTTTTTTTGGACCACGGGAATCTAATCTCCACTAAAAACTGAATATTTTGATATAAAAATCTTCACTGTAGATACTTTTTGAGTCGACACTGCTATATATCCCTTCTCTATGGTGTCGACTCAAAAAAGTATCTGTATACAGTGACAATTTTTATATCAAAAGATTCAGTTTTTGGCGGAGATTACGTTCCCGTGGTCCAAAAAATTATTCGATCAGTTCCAAAAAAAGTCAAAATTTTACCAGTTTACTGTACTACCGAGATGACTCGTCTATGTAATTATAAGTAGTATGCAACAAGCTGGATATCAAAAGGAATGAATATGAGCATCCTAACTAAGCGGAAGTTAAGCTTATTATCAAGGGAATTTCACAATCCGTTTTAAAATGGAAATCTTCATGAAAAAATCGACATCTTATTGTGCTTTCTTGGGTGAAATTTCATGTTTATAATTCATGAAAACAATAGCAGGTCACCGAGTTGCAAATTTAACAAATGTTACCTCTCCAAGGCTGTCATGACACGGACAATCTGTAAAATAATATCATTTCCTTCTGCTTTGCTATCATGATCAGAAAATTCCGTTGTAATTTTTCAAAACTGCATAAATGTGTATATCTTACATTTTGAAACAATTCCCCTTGAGTTCATTTAAAAAATCGAAAGTGTATACATTGGGGATTAAATAAATGCGGAGTTACCACTCTACCTAACATAATTACTCTATGGTTGTCACTGACTTAACAATTTTTAATCCATCATTTTGCCCTATCATTAATTCAACATATTGATCGCAGGACGAAGACAATGGGAGAAGATGATTTGAACAATTACTGCATAACTTCTACAAGTACATGCTTTCGTTTTTCTTTACAGCACTCATTCAAACAGTGGAAGACAACCTTGATCAATAAGAACAGGGATTGGTTATAGAATTACTCTCTCACTCTCCTCGTCAGTGGTCTGCTGGTCTCGCCGTACCGACGGAATGGCGCCTCGTCATAAGTGTTGACTATCAAAATGATGAATCCAATGCTCGCCGCATCTTTGCGCTCAGTCACTCAGTTAAGCGTCCCACCATCCCCCGACACCAGTGATGTGGAGCAGAGCGGAGTGGGAGTAAATTTGGAGCGGAGCTGAGCGGTAGTAAAGAAAATTTTGACTGGAGCGCAGTGGAGTGGGAGAGAACCTGATGTTGACAAAGTCAACAAAGTTTTATCATAATTAATGATTTTTTACATTATTATTATTACACTATTTTTCGTAAGATATTAGTTTATTATTTATTTGTTCAACATTATTCGGAGATAAGACTCCATTCTCAAGTTATACAGTAAGTGGAAGGGTTGTATAAACCGTTAATAAGAAAGCCAATAAATATATGATTTAAAATTGAAAGAAATCTGAAAGTTAAAAATGGAAGTCCGACAGTTCATATTCGTTCCTATGGATGGGTTCAAATTTTTAGTGTGCATTGGCTCACGGAATGTTAGGTTAATGAATGATTGACACAGATATATTTTGCTAGGTTATTTGACATGTAATGAGATGTTATAAATGGATTAAGTCTTGTTTTTCAGATGTTCATTAATTCTTCTATGAAAAGTTCTTATTGTACTACCTAGTACCGATGTATCGTTCCTTGCATCTTATACAAAATTATTCTTATAAAATTTATCAAATTTTTCTGATACAAATTATCATTTCAAAAATACAAGAAAAATTCTGCCTACAGAAAACTACAATTTATTAATTATTATTCATGCCTATATCAGTATGAGCGAGCATCGTTACCTGATAGCATCGTATTGCTACCTAGTATGAGGCTGCAACAGAATGAATTTTCTGATTGTCACACATATTTGCGGTTACTCTTCAGGTGAGTCACTAAGTTATTATCACATGATAAGTGTAGAATCACTATTAATGCTAATGTGCAATCCGCTTTCGAAGTATTGTTCAATTATAATCATTATTTATTTAAAATCATTCATGATTATCGGCCATAATTCGTATTTAAAATTCGACAAACATAAGGCTAATATTTTGCAGTTAAGCATATTATCAGAGTGGAAGTCAGTCATAATTTATAGTAGTCAAACAACCTAAAAAGTTCAAGGAAATCGTTTTATCTATGGTATGGTAAATTAATAGGATTTAGTTTAAGTGGAGCGGAGCGGAGTGGAGCGGTAAAATTGTACCGCTCCACATCCTTGCCCGGAACTTATGGTTATCTCGCCCCCAGGTTTTCAAATTTGTCTATAATCTGCAAAAATATATTAATCGCCACCAAACTTCATTAGACGCACTTAAGTAGCTACATTTTCTACCTACATACAAAAATTTGTGCAAATCGAAAGTTCTTTTTTGCATTAGAGACGATAACGTGAAGTGTAGCGATGTCAACAGTGTACCCACTACAAAAAGATTCGCCGGAAAGACGTCGGAACGAGGTATGGTACACTGTAAATCGCTGGATACGAAAATTACATAAAACATATACCAAAATTACATACAATTTGAAACTAACATCTGATACGAGATTCTCGTATGTTTACAGAGATCTGGTATATTTTTCATACCAAATCTCATTTACCTTCGTATGTGATTGGTATGTAGCGATACGAACTATTCTATCTGTGATTGGATGTTTTACACTGAAATACGAATTGTTGGTATGTTTTATATACGAGACCCGATGCAAATTCATTCTTATTCGTATGCATCTGGTATCCATTTGGTATGTGCAGCTTTAAGTTACATAGCAAAAAAATGTATGTATTAGATACTACTGTCAAATAACTTTTTTCAGTAATACCAGTCGCGAATATTTTTTGTTTGATAGAGTGATATTTAACTAGATTAGATTTATTGTGAATTATATGCCCGCGAGATTGTCGTTGTTGCTACTTGTCTAGCAACATTAACAGGACGTTTAGTTAGCTCTACTTTATTAGCCAAGTTGATTAACGTCAATTCATTCAAACGATATCTTTCGTGCAATCATGTTGACTTTTATATCTCAAACATAACTATTTTTGCGTTTAATGAATTATAATGTGTTTTTATTTCGGATAGATAAAATAGCATATTTCAAAATTACATGATGCACAATTGTTGATGGTTGAAATCTTATTGATTATTCATGAAATGCCTTAGACTTACGTGCATTAAAATCGAATTCAGTATTGAAAGAATGACTCTTGAATGTCATTATCTCACTACTTGCAGAACAGTAGTAACATTAGTGTGATCTTTATTGACAAAAGTCCTGAAATCAAGATACTTTGGAGATGATTGATGATTTCTTTTAACATTGTGCTAGTATGGCTTTAGTATGTAAAGCATACCACATTTGAAATAACATACGAAAAGCATACAAATATATACCAAGAGAATACAGAAATATACCAAAAAAATATATTTGTATGCATCCTTCGTATGTGATTGGTATTGAGCGATTTACAGTGTAGTCGGAAAAAGGTCGGGAAATTTTTTTGACCCTTAACATGCTAATTCTGACCTCATTTCTTTGAATTTAAGCAGAAATTATTATAAAAATGGCTTTTTTGATTGAGTTAATTGTAGCAAGACATTGAAGACATGAAGACGTGCGGATATGATTGTCATGACATTGATTACTCAAACAAGCTTCAGAAAGGGAAAGGAAAATATATAACACTTAATTCCTGATCAATTGACGTTTTCATGTAATTCCATGGACATCCTACTTGTGAAGTAGCAGATAGGAGGCCTAGTGTGTCTTTTTTATAATGAGGCTTCGGTTTCCGACGTCGTACCGACCATCGGCCATGCGGACATTCTGTTCCTCGGAACGAGTTCGTTTTCGACGTCGGACCGACGTATCTATTTGTAGTGGGTAGCGATCTGACTTCGTTTGTTCGACGCGTTATTGCTACTCGTGTGTGCATTGTTCTCTCTCCCTCTTCATCTCATCCACTGCTACTTGAAATCTTCCCACGACCAGACCAGTACCTTGCCACACCTTTTTTAAGTTAACATGTTTGTGTAAGGGATTGCACCGGTCATGATCACTTCACGAGTTGTCGGGAAATGACTTTGTTGACCTCAAGTCAAACTCCTCAAACGATGAGGTTAGAAGAAGTCAGATCAAGCTACAGACATCGCTGCACTTCAAGTTATCGCTCTTGTAAAAATTCAAAAAGTACTTTCCGATTTGCACAAATTTTGGCATGTGAGTAGAATATAATTTCACTTACGTGGACAGTTTTGTGAAGATTGATTCATTTTTACGGAATTTAGAGAAATTTGAAAACGTGTATGAGATAGTCCATAAGTATCAATCCCACTTTGTGTATTTTATGCAGCGTCATAGTAATCGTGTATAAGCAATGACTCTAAATAAACAATTAACTAATATTCAAAGTCATTGTGTGTAAGTCATTGTTGAAGAAACCTCTCGGTACTTGTAGGTTTTATCCCCCCCACTCCTTCAAAATTCGATAAATCATGTTATACTGAACTGATCGTTATGAAATTTGAGGAGTGTCTAGATATGGATATTTTCTCTCTACAAACCAAATTTCATTCAAATCGGATATATAGTTGCTGCGCTACAGTCGATAACGTACGTAATTTAAGAAAGAACTACACGTTTATTCCAATAGCTATATTGTCTAATCTCTCACTGAGGAGCCCAGTAATCAACAATGTGCAGCAGAATTTTTTGTCAAACGGGTCAGTGCCGTGAATGCGTGTGCGCCTTCATCCTTGATCGAAGTGACAATGAGACAGGTGCAGCGATCGTGTGTGTTGCCCCTAGGCAATGAGTCACATATATATGCGTATATGCGCCGACGATCAAGGTCAACCATGAACAGTCATTTTAGAGGATTGGCATATTCTACGTTATCGACTGTAGCGCAGCAACTATTTATCCGATTTGAATGAAATTTGGTTTGTAGAGAGAAAATGTCCATAGCTAGACCTTCCTCAAGTTTCATAGCGATCAGTTCAGTTCATGATTTATCGAATTTTGAAGGAGTGGGGGGGATAAAACCTACAAGTACCAAACCTCTCACTTTTATGTTGGATTTGCACCAGCTCACAGCCAGTCACACAGAAGAATAAAGAATGAAGAAATTTTTAACCACCGCTGAGTGGCCACTGGCCAGAGCGGTACTTCTATTCTTCCCCCCCCCCCCACATTTTTCAAGTTTTCCAAAATCATCAAATTTCACCAAAGTTAGTCACATTCGGTTTAGAATAGACTTGATCTGTCACTGAGTGACACTACAGCACGATTGAGAAGTCTTACTTGAATCCTGGGATGAAGGATTGGTCCCTTGGATACTCAGCTAGAATACAAGGTACAGCTGTGATCATGAACTTCGTTTGATTGTTGTCTACAAACAAATGACGAGGAGTTGTCTAACTCTGAGGCTGTAAATGTACTACTCACAGAATTAGATTCATCTGCGCGCGCTTCGGTTTCCTAGAAAGGAAGTAATAGTTATTGCACAGTACGCTAAGTCGAGCGCGAAGCGCGAGACTTTGCGTACTGTGCAATAACTAACTTATTCCACGAGAACGCAATTGTAGAGGCGCACGCATCTTCATACTTTCATACATACTACATTGTTAAAGTTGAGGAAATACTAACGGCGAAAGTGTCTCTCCATCAATAGTCTCCCCTCACTCAAACGTTTTAAAATTGCGTAATGCGGTATCATTTTCCAGCTCGATTCATAAGACATTACGCAAGTAATGTCTTATGAATCGAGCTGGAAAATGATACTTTTAAGACACGTGTTGTCTTCCACGCGTTATCTCCCTTCACCTTCGTCTAATTATGTCCAAAAGTTTGTATCAATTGAAAGGCTTTTTCAAATATAAGTTGTATCAATTAAATAAATCGCTTCTATTCATTTGGAATGGAAAATAACTTGAAAAACTTGATGTTGGACTTCGTTTAAATTGATAGTTGCACCGATCTACTCCAACAACCAACTAGCATAACATTGGACTATTCAAATGATACAATGATTCGAACATTCATTTCTGTTTCTACTTCAGCGAACGGCGAACATAAAATCCTTAGGCTATTCAAATACTGCATTGATTCGAATGGCACACATTGATTTCTTTTGCTTTTTTATGGCTTGATTAGCACTGTGTTTATTCAGTTATATTTCATAAATATATTTGGGTCACACGGCAGTCGTTTGAGACACTTATTGGAGTGTTAATTTCAACATCCTCATAAAACCAACCAGATCACTTGATTATTTATTAGCGGTGGCCATTTATTGACTAACGCGAGTATTCTCCGTAACTTGTTCAGTGTCTTGACAGAAATAATTTCATTGAGGAAACACAGATAGCGTCCCTCTTTGTAGAAATTGCGTAATGAAACCTGTGAGACGGCCAACCTGTTTGATTGTAGACGAGGAAATTATTAGGCAAGAGAAACCTGGGCTCTGGTCAATTGCAGACATTATGGAGTCTGAAATGTAACATTGCGCAACGTGAAAAGGGAAATCTGGATTTTCATACTTTTCATACAACTTGTCATCCAACGCTATAAAGAGATGATCAATTTACATCGATGAAAGGATAACTAACCGAGATTTTAGTTGTCGCACGGTGTGGTCACTTATTCCCTTCTCGTGGAATAAGAATTGTAGGTAACCTTAATATTGAAATGGCACATCACCGAATTAGAAAACTTGCTCCTTCTCGAATGGATAATTCGTGTATCGCTTGCTATTGGAAATGGCAAACAATAAGCTGTCAGCAGAGGACACTACAGCCCACAGAATTAGATTCATCTGCGCGCGCTTCGGTAAACAAAATATTTAATTCTGTGCTACAGCCAGTGAGAGATGCGT
>CAJQUW010014851.1:0-11759 GCA_907163375.1 Prostheceraeus crozeri
CATCGTCAAATTCTGCATCGGCATGGTGAATTTGAAAGCCATCGGAGAGAAAAAATTTCAAAATTTTTCCGAAAAAAACGACAGATTTAACGGCGAATTTGGGATGTTTTGGGCTGTAGAGCCAAAACGAAGCATCGGATGGGAAAACGGAGGGCAGATTCGGATTCAGCGTCAAATTCTGCTTCGGCATGGTGAATTTGAAAGCCATCGGAGAGAAAAAAAATTTTCAAAGTTTTTCCGAAAAAAAAACGACAGAGTTAAAACGGCGTAATTTGGGATTGTTTTGGGCTGTAGAGCCAAAACGAAGCATCGGACGAGAAAACGGAGGGCAGATTCGGATTCAGCGTCAAATTCTGCATCGGTATGGTGAAATTTGAAAGCCATCGGAAAGAAAAAGTTTTGAAGACGTCCCCCCCCCCTCGGCAGCGTTTCTTCCAACTTTGGTTCTAGAGATTGTAGAAAGACGTGCAATAGCTCGTTTGAAAGCTAAGAGGGAAACGAATTCAGTGGAAGAAACGGCTTGTGCATATCTGCCTTCGTTTTAGATTGAAATCGCCATTTAAGATTTGGGAAATATTAGAAATTGGCGAAAAAACGACAGAGTTAACGGTGAATTTGAGATTGGTGTTTGGGCTCTAGCGGCTAAATGGCAGCTCCAATGGCAGATCTGAGACCAGATTTGGAATCATCGTCAAATTCTGCATCGGCATGGTGAATTTGAAAGCCATCGGAGAGAAAACATTTTCAAAATTTTTCCGAAAAAAACGACAGAGTTAACGGCGAATTTGGGATGTTTTGGGCTGTAGAGCCAAAACGAAGCATCGGACGAGAAAACGGAGGGCAGATTCGGATTCAGCGTCAAATTCTGCATCGGTATGGTGAATTTGAAAGCCATCGGAAAGAAAAAATTTTGAAGACGTCCCCCCCCCTCGGCAGCGTTTCTTCCAACTTTGGTTCTAGAGATTGTAGAAAGTCGTGCAATAGCTCGTTTGAAAGCTAAGAGGGAGACGAATTCAGTGGAAGAAACGGCTTGTCCATATCTGCCTTCGTTTAGATTTGAAACGCCATTTAAGATTTGGGAAATATTAGAAATTGGCGAAAAAACGACAGAGTTAACGGTGAATTTGAGATTGGTGTTTGGGCTCTAGCGGCTAAATGGCAGCTCCAATGGCAGATCTGAGACCAGATTTGGAATCATCGTCAAATTCTGCATCGGCATGGTGAATTTGAAAGCCATCGGAGAGAAAAAATTTTCAAAATTTTTCCGAAAAAAACGACAGAGTTAACGGCGAATTTGGGATGTTTTGGGCTGTAGAGCCAAAACGAAGCATCGGACGAGAAAACGGAGGGCAGATTCGGATTCAGCGTCAAATTCTGCATCGGTATGGTGAATTTGAAAGCCATCGGAAAGAAAAAATTTTGAAGACGCCCCCCCCTCGGCAGCGTTTCTTCCAACTTTGGTTCTAGAGATTGTAGAAAGTCGTGCAATAGCTCGTTTGAAAGCTAAGAGGGAGACGAATTCAGTGGAAGAAACGGCTTGTCCATATCTGCCTTCGTTTAGATTTGAAACGCCATTTAAGATTTGGGAAATATTAGAAATTGGCGAAAAAACGACAGAGTTAACGGTGAATTTGAGATTGGTGTTTGGGCTCTAGCGGCTAAATGGCAGCTCCAATGGCAGATCTGAGACCAGATTTGGAATCATCGTCAAATTCTGCATCGGCATGGTGAATTTGAAAGCCATCGGAGAGAAAAAATTTTCAAAATTTTTCCGAAAAAAAACGACAGAGTTAACGGCGAATTTGGGATGTTTTGGGCTGTAGAGCCAAAACGAAGCATCGGACGAGAAAACGGAGGGCAGATTCGGATTCAGCGTCAAATTCTGCATCGGTATGGTGAATTTGAAAGCCATCGGAAAGAAAAAATTTTGAAGACGTCCCCCCCCTCGGCAGCGTTTCTTCCAACTTTGGTTCTAGAGATTGTAGAAAGTCGTTGCAATAGCTCGTTTGAAAGCTAAGAGGGAGACGAATTCAGTGGAAGAAACGGCTTGTCCATATCTGCCTTCGTTTAGATTTGAAACGCCATTTAAGATTTGGGAAATATTAGAAATTGGCGAAAAAAACGACAGAGTTAACGGTGAATTTGAGATTGGTGTTTGGGCTCTAGCGGCTAAATGGCAGCTCCAATGGCAGATCTGAGACCAGATTTGGAATCATCGTCAAATTCTGCATCGGCATGGTGAATTTGAAAGCCATCGGAGAGAAAAAATTTTCAAAATTTTTCCGAAAAAAACGACAGAGTTAACGGCGAATTTGGGATGTTTTGGGCTGTAGAGCCAAAACGAAGCATCGGACGAGAAAACGGAGGGCAGATTCGGATTCAGCGTCAAATTCTGCATCGGTATGGTGAATTTGAAAGCCATCGGAAAGAAAAAACTTTGAAGACGTCCCCCCCCCTTGGCAGCGTTTCTTCCAACTTTGGTTCTAGAGATTGTAGAAAGTCGTGCAATAGCTCGTTTGAAAGCTAAGAGGGAGACGAATTCAGTGGAAGAAACGGCTTGTCCATATCTGCCTTCGTTTAGATTTGAAACGCCATTTAAGATTTGGGAAATATTAGAAATTGGCGAAAAAACGACAGAGTTAACGGTGAATTTGAGATTGGTGTTTGGGCTCTAGCGGCTAAATGGCAGCTCCAATGGCAGATCTGAGACCAGATTTGGAATCATCGTCAAATTCTGCATCGGCATGGTGAATTTGAAAGCCATCGGAGAGAAAAAATTTTCAAAATTTTTCCGAAAAAAAACGACAGAGTTAACGGCGAATTTGGGATGTTTTGGGCTGTAGAGCCAAAACGAAGCATCGGACGAGAAAACGGAGGGCAGATTCGGATTCAGCGTCAAATTCTGCATCGGTATGGTGAATTTGAAAGCCATCGGAGAGAAAAAATTTTCAAAATTTTTCCGAAAAAAACGACAGAGTTAACGGCGAATTTGGGATGTTTTGGGCTGTAGAGCCAAAACGAAGCATCGGACGAGAAAACGGAGGGCAGATTCGGATTCAGCGTCAAATTCTGCATCGGTATGGTGAATTTGAAAGCCATCGGAAAGAAAAAATTTTGAAGACGTCCCCCCCCTCGGCAGCGTTTCTTCCAACTTTGGTTCTAGAGATTGTAGAAAGTCGTGCAATAGCTCGTTTGAAAGCTAAGAGGGAGACGAATTCAGTGGAAGAAACGGCTTGTCCATATCTGCCTTCGTTTAGATTTGAAACGCCATTTAAGATTTGGGAAATATTAGAAATTGGCGAAAAAACGACAGAGTTAACGGTGAATTTGAGATTGGTGTTTGGGCTCTAGCGGCTAAATGGCAGCTCCAATGGCAGATCTGAGACCAGATTTGGAATCATCGTCAAATTCTGCATCGGCATGGTGAATTTGAAAGCCATCGGAGAGAAAACATTTTCAAAATTTTTCCGAAAAAAACGACAGAGTTAACGGCGAATTTGGGATGTTTTGGGCTGTAGAGCCAAAACGAAGCATCGGACGAGAAAACGGAGGGCAGATTCGGATTCAGCGTCAAATTCTGCATCGGTATGGTGAATTTGAAAGCCATCGGAAAGAAAAAATTTTGAAGACGTCCCCCCCCTCGGCAGCGTTTCTTCCAACTTTGGTTCTAGAGATTGTAGAAAGTCGTGCAATAGCTCGTTTGAAAGCTAAGAGGGAGACGAATTCAGTGGAAGAAACGGCTTGTCCATATCTGCCTTCGTTTAGATTTGAAACGCCATTTAAGATTTGGGAAATATTAGAAATTGGCGAAAAAACGACAGAGTTAACGGTGAATTTGAGATTGGTGTTTGGGCTCTAGCGGCTAAATGGCAGCTCCAATGGCAGATCTGAGACCAGATTTGGAATCATCGTCAAATTCTGCATCGGCATGGTGAATTTGAAAGCCGTCGGAGAGAAAACATTTTCAAAATTTTTCCGAAAAAAAACGACAGAGTTAACGGCGAATTTGGGATGTTTTGGGCTGTAGAGCCAAAACGAAGCATCGGACGAGAAAACGGAGGGCAGATTCGGATTCAGCGTCAAATTCTGCATCGGTATGGTGAATTTGAAAGCCATCGGAGAGAAAAAATTTTCAAAATTTTTCCGAAAAAAACGACAGAGTTAACGGCGAATTTGGGATGTTTTGGGCTGTAGAGCCAAAACGAAGCATCGGACGAGAAAACGGAGGGCAGATTCGGATTCAGCGTCAAATTCTGCATCGGTATGGTGAATTTGAAAGCCATCGGAAAGAAAAAATTTTGAAGACGCCCCCCCCTCGGCAGCGTTTCTTCCAACTTTGGTTCTAGAGATTGTAGAAAGTCGTGCAATAGCTCGTTTGAAAGCTAAGAGGGAGACGAATTCAGTGGAAGAAACGGCTTGTCCATATCTGCCTTCGTTTAGATTTGAAACGCCATTTAAGATTTGGGAAATATTAGAAATTGGCGAAAAAACGACAGAGTTAACGGTGAATTTGAGATTGGTGTTTGGGCTCTAGCGGCTAAATGGCAGCTCCAATGGCAGATCTGAGACCAGATTTGGAATCATCGTCAAATTCTGCATCGGCATGGTGAATTTGAAAGCCGTCGGAGAGAAAACATTTTCAAAATTTTTCCGAAAAAAACGACAGAGTTAACGGCGAATTTGGGATGTTTTGGGCTGTAGAGCCAAAACGAAGCATCGGACGAGAAAACGGAGGGCAGATTCGGATTCAGCGTCAAATTCTGCATCGGTATGGTGAATTTGAAAGCCATCGGAAAGAAAAAATTTTGAAGACGTCCCCCCCCCTCGGCAGCGTTTCTTCCAACTTTGGTTCTAGAGATTGTAGAAAGTCGTGCAATAGCTCGTTTGAAAGCTAAGAGGGAGACGAATTCAGTGGAAGAAACGGCTTGTCCATATCTGCCTTCGTTTAGATTTGAAACGCCATTTAAGATTTGGGAAATATTAGAAATTGGCGAAAAAACGACAGAGTTAACGGTGAATTTGAGATTGGTGTTTGGGCTCTAGCGGCTAAATGGCAGCTCCAATGGCAGATCTGAGACCAGATTTGGAATCATCGTCAAATTCTGCATCGGCATGGTGAATTTGAAAGCCGTCGGAGAGAAAAACATTTTCAAAATTTTTCCGAAAAAAACGACAGAGTTAACGGCGAATTTGGGATGTTTTGGGCTGTAGAGCCAAAACGAAGCATCGGACGAGAAAACGGAGGGCAGATTCGGATTCAGCGTCAAATTCTGCATCGGTATGGTGAATTTGAAAGCCATCGGAGAGAAAAAATTTTCAAAATTTTTCCGAAAAAAACGACAGAGTTAACGGCGAATTTGGGATGTTTTGGGCTGTAGAGCCAAAACGAAGCATCGGACGAGAAAACGGAGGGCAGATTCGGATTCAGCGTCAAATTCTGCATCGGTATGGTGAATTTGAAAGCCATCGGAAAGAAAAAATTTTGAAGACGCCCCCCCCTCGGCAGCGTTTCTTCCAACTTTGGTTCTAGAGATTGTAGAAAGTCGTGCAATAGCTCGTTTGAAAGCTAAGAGGGAGACGAATTCAGTGGAAGAAACGGCTTGTCCATATCTGCCTTCGTTTAGATTTGAAACGCCATTTAAGATTTGGGAAATATTAGAAATTGGCGAAAAAACGACAGAGTTAACGGTGAATTTGAGATTGGTGTTTGGGCTCTAGCGGCTAAATGGCAGCTCCAATGGCAGATCTGAGACCAGATTTGGAATCATCGTCAAATTCTGCATCGGCATGGTGAATTTGAAAGCCATCGGAGAGAAAAAATTTTCAAAATTTTTCCGAAAAAAACGACAGAGTTAACGGCGAATTTGGGATGTTTTGGGCTGTAGAGCCAAAACGAAGCATCGGACGAGAAAACGGAGGGCAGATTCGGATTCAGCGTCAAATTCTGCATCGGTATGGTGAATTTGAAAGCCATCGGAAAGAAAAAATTTTGAAGACGTCCCCCCCTCGGCAGCGTTTCTTCCAACTTTGGTTCTAGAGATTGTAGAAAGTCGTGCAATAGCTCGTTTGAAAGCTAAGAGGGAGACGAATTCAGTGGAAGAAACGGCTTGTCCATATCTGCCTTCGTTTAGATTTGAAACGCCATTTAAGATTTGGGAAATATTAGAAATTGGCGAAAAAAACGACAGAGTTAACGGTGAATTTGAGATTGGTGTTTGGGCTCTAGCGGCTAAATGGCAGCTCCAATGGCAGATCTGAGACCAGATTTGGAATCATCGTCAAATTCTGCATCGGCATGGTGAATTTGAAAGCCGTCGGAGAGAAAACATTTTCAAAATTTTTCCGAAAAAAACGACAGAGTTAACGGCGAATTTGGGATGTTTTGGGCTGTAGAGCCAAAACGAAGCATCGGACGAGAAAACGGAGGGCAGATTCGGATTCAGCGTCAAATTCTGCATCGGTATGGTGAATTTGAAAGCCATCGGAAAGAAAAAATTTTGAAGACGTCCCCCCCCTCGGCAGCGTTTCTTCCAACTTTGGTTCTAGAGATTGTAGAAAGTCGTGCAATAGCTCGTTTGAAAGCTAAGAGGGAGACGAATTCAGTGGAAGAAACGGCTTGTCCATATCTGCCTTCGTTTAGATTTGAAACGCCATTTAAGATTTGGGAAATATTAGAAATTGGCGAAAAAACGACAGAGTTAACGGTGAATTTGAGATTGGTGTTTGGGCTCTAGCGGCTAAATGGCAGCTCCAATGGCAGATCTGAGACCAGATTTGGAATCATCGTCAAATTCTGCATCGGCATGGTGAATTTGAAAGCCATCGGAGAGAAAAAATTTTCAAAATTTTTCCGAAAAAAACGACAGAGTTAACGGCGAATTTGGGATGTTTTGGGCTGTAGAGCCAAAACGAAGCATCGGACGAGAAAACGGAGGGCAGATTCGGATTCAGCGTCAAATTCTGCATCGGTATGGTGAATTTGAAAGCCATCGGAAAGAAAAAATTTTGAAGACGTCCCCCCCTCGGCAGCGTTTCTTCCAACTTTGGTTCTAGAGATTGTAGAAAGTCGTGCAATAGCTCGTTTGAAAGCTAAGAGGGAGACGAATTCAGTGGAAGAAACGGCTTGTCCATATCTGCCTTCGTTTAGATTTGAAACGCCATTTAAGATTTGGGAAATATTAGAAATTGGCGAAAAAACGACAGAGTTAACGGTGAATTTGAGATTGGTGTTTGGGCTCTAGCGGCTAAATGGCAGCTCCAATGGCAGATCTGAGACCAGATTTGGAATCATCGTCAAATTCTGCATCGGCATGGTGAATTTGAAAGCCGTCGGAGAGAAAAAATTTTCAAAATTTTTCCGAAAAAACGACAGAGTTAACGGCGAATTTGGGATGTTTTGGGCTGTAGAGCCAAAACGAAGCATCGGATGGGAAAACGGAGGGCAGATTCGGATTCAGCGTCAAATTCTGCATCGGTATGGTGAATTTGAAAGCCATCGGAGAGAAAAAATTTTCAAAATTTTTCCGAAAAAAACGACAGAGTTAACGGCGAATTTGGGATGTTTTGGGCTGTAGAGCCAAAACGAAGCATCGGACGGGAAAACGGAGGGCAGATTCGGATTCAGCGTCAAATTCTGCATCGGTATGGTGAATTTGAAAGCCATCGGAAAGAAAAATTTTTGAAGACGTCCCCCCCCCTCGGCAGCGTTTCTTCCAACTTTGGTTCTAGAGATTGTAGAAAGTCGTGCAATAGCTCGTTTGAAAGCTAAGAGGGAGACGAATTCAGTGGAAGAAACGGCTTGTCCATATCTGCCTTCGTTTAGATTTGAAACGCCATTTAAGATTTGGGAAATATTAGAAATTGGCGAAAAAACGACAGAGTTAACGGTGAATTTGAGATTGGTGTTTGGGCTCTAGCGGCTAAATGGCAGCTCCAATGGCAGATCTGAGACCAGATTTGGAATCATCGTCAAATTCTGCATCGGCATGGTGAATTTGAAAGCCATCGGAGAGAAAAAATTTTCAAAATTTTTCCCAAAAAAAACGACAGAGTTAACGGCGAATTTGGGATGTTTTGGGCTGTAGAGCCAAAACGAAGTATCGGACGAGAAAACGGAGGGCAGATTCGGATTCAGCGTCAAATTCTGCATCGGTATGGTGAATTTGAAAGCCATCGGAAAGAAAAAATTTTGAAGACGTCCCCCCCCTCGGCAGCGTTTCTTCCAACTTTGGTTCTAGAGATTGTAGAAAGTCGTGCAATAGCTCGTTTGAAAGCTAAGAGGGAGACGAATTCAGTGGAAGAAACGGCTTGTCCATATCTGCCTTCGTTTAGATTTGAAACGCCATTTAAGATTTGGGAAATATTAGAAATTGGCGAAAAAACGACAGAGTTAACGGTGAATTTGAGATTGGTGTTTGGGCTCTAGCGGCTAAATGGCAGCTCCAATGGCAGATCTGAGACCAGATTTGGAATCATCGTCAAATTCTGCATCGGCATGGTGAATTTGAAAGCCATCGGAGAGAAAAAATTTTCAAAATTTTTCCGAAAAAAACGACAGAGTTAACGGCGAATTTGGGATGTTTTGGGCTGTAGAGCCAAAACGAAGCATCGGATGGGAAAACGGAGGGCAGATTCGGATTCAGCGTCAAATTCTGCATCGGTATGGTGAATTTGAAAGCCATCGGAGATTTGGCGAAAAAAACGACAGAGTTAACGGCGAATTTGGGATGTTTTAGGCTGTAGAGCCAAAACGAAGCATCGGATGGGAAAACGGAGGGCAGATTCGGATTCAGAGTCAAATTCTGCATCGGTATGGTGAATTTGAAAGCCATCGGAGAGAAAAAATTTTGAAGACGTCCCCCCCCTCGGCAGCGTTTCTTCCAACTTTGGTTCTAGAGATTGTAGAAAGTCGTGCAATAGCTCGTTTGAAAGCTAAGAGGGAGAGAAATTCAGTGGAAGAAACGGCTTGTCCATATCTGCCTTCATATAGATTTGAGACGCCATTTAAGATTTGGGAAATATTAGAATTTGGCGAAAAAACGACAGAGTTAACGGTGAATTTGAGATTTGATGGTGTGTTTGGGCGTCTAGCGGCTAAATGGCTGCTCCAAATGGCAGCATCTGAGACGACGATTTGGAATCTTCGTCACAAAATTCTATCGGCTGAAATGGTGAATTTGAAAGCCATCGGAGTGAGAAAAACCATTATTCAATAAAGTTTTTTCCGAAAAAAAACAAAAAAAAACGACAGAGTTAACGGCGAATTTGGGCTACGTGTTTTGGGCTGGGTAGAGCCAAAACGAAGCATCGGACGAGGAAACGGAAGCAGAAAGCAGATTCGGATTTCAGCTGGTTCAAATTCTGCATCGGTATGGTGGAATTTGAAAGCCATCGGAAAAGAAAAGATTTTGAAGACGACTCCCCCCCCCTCGGCTGCGTTTCTTTCCAACTTTGGTTCTAGTAGAGCTGATAGAAAGTCGTGTGGTGCAATAGCTCGTTTGAAAAGCTAAGAGGGACGACGAATTCAGTGGACGAAACGGCTTGTCCATATCTGCCTTCGTTTAGATTTGAAACGCCATTTAAGGAGATTTGGGAAATATTAGAAAATATTGGCGAAAAAAAACGACAGAGTTAACGGTTCAACGGTGAATTTGAGCTGGTGTTTGGGCGTTTAGCGGTAGCCTAAATGGCCGAGCTCCAATGGAAAGATTTGAGACCAAGATTTGGAATCTTCGTCAAATTCTGCATCGGCATGGTGAATTTGAAAGCCATCGGAGAGAAAAAATTTTCAAAGTTTTTTATTATCGAGAAAAACGACAGAGGGTTAACGGCGAATTTGGGATGTTTTGGGCTGTAGAGCCAAAACGAAGCATCGGACGAGAAAACGTATGGTAGATACGGATTCAGCGTCAAATTCTGCATCTGCATGGTGAATTTGAAAGCCTTTCGGAGAGAAAAAATTTTGAAGACGTCCCCCCCCTCGGCAGCGTTTCTTCCAACTTTGGTTCTAGAGATTGTAGAAAGTCGTGCAATAGCTCGTTTGAAAGCTAAGAGGGAAACGAATTCAGTGGACGAAACGGCTTGTGCATATCTGCCTTCGTTTTAGATTAGAAACGCCATTTAAGATTTGGGAAATATTAGAAATTGGCGAAAAAACGACAGAGTTAACGGTGAATTTGAGATTGGTGTTTGGGCTCTAGCGGCTAAATGGCAGCTCCAATGGCAGATCTGAGACGAGATTTGGAATCTTCGTCAAATTCTGCATCGGCATGGTGAATTTGAAAGCCATCGGAGAGAAAAAATTTTCAAAATTTTTCCGAAAAAAACGAACTGAGTTAGGTTAACGGCGTGTGAATTTGGGATGTTTTGGGCTGTAGAGCCAAAACGAAGCATTCGGGACGAGGAAACAAACGGATGGGCAGTATTCGGATTACAGCGTTCTAAATTCTGCATCGGTATGGTGAATTTGAAGGCCATCGGAGAGAAAAAAATTTTCAAAATTTTTCCGAAAAAAAACGATCAGAGTTAACGGCCATTTGGGATGTTTTGGGCTTGTAGGAGCCAAAATCGAAGCAGTCGGGTCGACGAGGAAAAACGTGAGGGCCAGATTCGGGATTTCAGCGTCAAATTCTGCATCGGTAATGTGAATTTTGAAAGCCATATCAGAAAAGAAAAATTTTTGAAGCGTCTCCCCCCCCCTCGGGCAGGCGTTTCTTCCAACTTTGGTTCTAGAGATTGGTATGAAAGTCGCGCAAAAGCTCGTTTGAAAGCTAAGAGGGAAGGTACGAATTCAGTGGAAGGAAATCGGCTTCTATCTTGTCCATATCTGCCTTTCGTTTTTGAGAATTTTGAAAACGCCATTTAAGATTTGGGAGAATATTAGAAATTTGGCGAAAAAAAACGACAGCAGAAAGGTTAACGGTGAATTTGAAGATTGGTGTTTGGGGGCTCTAGCGGCTAAATGGGCAGCTCCCCAATGGCAGATCTGAGGACCAGATTTGGAAATTCAATCGTCAAATTCTGCAATCGGCATGGTTGAATTTGAAAGCCATCGGAGAGAAAAAACATTTTCCCAAAATTTTTCCGAAAAAACGGACAGAGGTTAACGCCGGAACGAATTTGGGTGTTTTGGGGCTTGTAGAGCCAAAACGGATAAGCCATCGGACGAGAAAAACGGAGGCAGATTCGGATTCAGCGTCAAATTCGCATCGGTATGGTGAATTTTGAAAGCCATCGGAAAGAAAAAAATTTTGAAGACGCCCCCCTGGCAGCGTTTCTTCAACTTTGGTTCTCCCTTCGGAGATTGGAGAAAGTCGTGCAATAGCTCGTTTGAATGGCTAAGAGGGGAGACGAATTCAGTGTGGCAGAAACGGTTGTCCATATATGCTTCGTTTAGAATATGAAACGCCATTTAAGATTTGGAAGAATATATTAGAATTGCCAAAAAACGACAGAGTTAACGGTGAATTTGAGATTGGTGTTTGGGCTTTAGCTGCTAAATGGCAGCTCCAATGGCAGATCTGAGACGAGATTTGGAATATCGTCAAATCTGCATCGGCACATGGTGAATTAGAATAAGCCATCGGCGAGAAAAATTTTTCAAAATTTTTCCCAAAAAACGACAGTTAACGTCGAATTTGGGATGTTTTTGGCTGTAGAGCCAAAACGAAGCATCGGATGAGAAAACGGAGGCCAGATTCGGATTCAGCGTGATATTCTGCATCGGTATGGTGAATTTGAACGCCATCGGAAAGAAAAAA
>CAJQUW010014852.1:2500-40000 GCA_907163375.1 Prostheceraeus crozeri
TTTTTTTGCCATGCCGCCATAGAATTTGACTTTGAATCCCAATCTGCCCTCCGTTTTCCCATCGAATGCTTCGTTTCATTTACAGCCCAAAACATCCCAAGTTCGCCGTTAACTCTCTAGGGTTAGGGTTAGGGCTATGGTTATTATGGTTAGGGATGGGTTTAGGGTTAGGGTTAGGGTTATTGTGGTTAGGGTTGTGGTTTTTTTTTTTATTTTTTTTTTTTTTTTTTTTTTCTAGGGTCATTGTGGTTAGGGTTAGGGTAACGGTTAGTGTTATTTTAGGAAAAAAATTTTCCTCTCTCATGACTTTCAAATTTGCCATGCCGATATGGAATTTGACTCTGAATCCGAATCTGCCCTCCGTTTTCCGATCGGATGCTTCGTTTTCGATCTACAGCCCAAAACATCCCGAGTTTGCCATTAGCTCTCTAGGGTTAGGGTTATTGTGGTTAGGGTTAGGGCTAGGGTTAGGGTTATTGTGGTTAGGGTTGGGGTTAGGGTTAGGGTTTGGGCTAGGGTTAGGGTTAGCGTCATGGTGGTTAGGGTTAGGTTTAGGGTTATTGTAGCTGGGTTAGGGTTATTGTGGTTAGGGTTAGGGTTTGGGTTAGGGTTATTTTAGGAAAATTTTTTCCTCTCCCATGACTTTCAAATTTGCCATGGCGACATAGAATTTGACTCTGAATCCCAATCTGCCCTCCGTTTTCCCATTGGATGCTTCGTTTTCGCTCTACAGCCCAAAACATCGCAGGTTCTCCGTTAACTCTCTATGGTTAGGGTTAGGGTTATTGTGGTTAGGGTTAAGGTTGTTGTGGTTAGAGATAGGGTTAGGCTTATTGTGGTAAGTGTTAGGGTTGGGGTTAGCGCTGGGGTTAGGGTTACTGTGGTTAGGGTTGGGCTTAGGGTTATTATAGGAAAAAGTTTTTCCTCTCCCATGGCTATCAAATTTACCATGCCGATATAGAATTTGACTCTGAATCCGAATCTGCCCTAAGTTTTCCCATCCGATGCTTCGTTTTCGCTCTACAGCCCAAAACATCCTAAGTTCGCCGTTAACTCTCTAGGGTTAGCGTTAGGGCTAGGGTTAGGGTTAGGCTTAGGCTTATTGTGTATAGGGCTAGGGTTAGGGTTAGGGTTATTGTGGTTAGGGATAGGGTTAGGATTAGGGTTGAAGTTACGGTTATTGTGGCTAGGGTTGCGGTAACGGTTAGGGTTATTTTAGGTCAAAATTTTTCCTCTCCCATGGCTTTCAAATTTACCATGCCGATATAGATTTTGACTCCCGATCCGAGCCTGCCCTCCGTTATCCCATCCGATGCTTCGTTTTCATTCTACATCCCAAAACATCCCGAGTTCGCCGTTAAGTCTCTACGGTTAGGGCTAGGGTTAGGTTTATTGTGTATAGGGTTAGGTTTAGGGTTAGCGTTATTGTGGTTAGGGCTAGGGTTATTTTGGTTAGGGTTAGGGTTATTGTGGTTAGGGTTAGGGTTAGGGTTATGCTTAAGGTTAGGGTTAGGGTTAGAGTTATTGCGGTTAGGGATAGGGTTATTATTAGGGTTAAAGTTACGGTTATTGTGGCTAGGGTTGCGGTAACGGTTAGGGATGTTTTAGGAAAAAATTTTTCATCTCCCATGGCTTTCAAATTTACCATGCCGATATAGAATTTGACTCCCAATCCGAGTCTGCCCTCCGTTATCCCATCCGATGCTTCGTTTTCATTCTACAGCCCAAAACATCCCGAGTTCGCCGTTAACTCTCTACGGTTAGGGCTAGGGTTATTGTGGTTAGGGTTTGGGCTAGTTCTAAGGTTATTGTGGTTAGGGTTATTGCGGTTGGGGTTAGGGTTAGGGCTAGGGTTATGGTTCGGGTTATTGTTGTTCAGGTTGGGGTTAGGGTTAGGGTTATTTTAGGAAAAACTTTTTCCTCTCCCATGGCTTTCAAATTTACCATGGCGATATAGAATTTGACTCTGAATCCGAATCTCCCCTCCGTATTCCCATCGGATGCTTCGTTTTCGCTCTACAGCCGAAAACATCCCGAGTTCGCCGTTAACTCTCTAGGGCTAGGGTTAGGGATAGGGTGATTGTGGTTAGGGTTAGGGTTATTGTTGTTAGGGTTATTGTTTGGGCTAGGGTTAGGGTTGTTGTGGTTAGGGTCGGGGTTAAGGTTATTGTGGTTAGGGTGAGGGTTTGGGCTAGGATTATTGTGGGTAGGGTTAGGTTAGGGTTGGGGTTAGGGTTATTGTGGTTAGCGTTATTTTAGGAAAAAATTTTTACTCTCCCATGGCTTTCAAATTTACCATGCCGATATAGAATTTGACACCCAATCCGAGTCTGCCCTCCGTTATCCCATCCGATGCTTCGTTTTCATTCTACAGCCCAAAACAACTCAAGTTCAACGTTAACTATCTAGGTTTAGCGTTAGGGTTATTGTGTATAGGGTTACGGCTAGGGTTATTGTGGTTAGTGTCAGGGTTAGGGTTATTGTGGTTAGGGTTAGGGTTGTGGTTAGGGTCATTGCCGTTAGGGTTAGGGTTATTTTTGGAAAAAAATTTTCCACTCTCATGGCTTTCAAACTTACCATGCTGATATGGAATTTGACTCTCAATCCGAATCTGCCCTCCGTTTTCCGATCGAATGCTTCGTTTTCGCTCTACAGCCCAAAACATCCCAAGTTTGCCGTTAACTCCATGGTTAGGGTTAGGGTTATTGTGGTTAGGGTTAGGGCTAGGGTTAGGGTTATTGTGGTTAGGGTCGGGGTTAGGGTTAGGGTTATTGTGGTTAGGGTTGGGGTTTCGGCTAGGGCTAGGGTTATTCTGGTTACGGTTAGGGCTATTTTAGGAAAAAAATTTTACTCTCCGATGGCTTTCAAATTTGCCATGCCGACATAGAATTTGAGTCTCAATCCCAATCTGCCCTCCGTTTTCCCATCGAATGCTTCGTTTTCGCTTTACAGCCCAAAACATCCCAAGTTCGCCGTTAATTCTCTAGGGTTAGGGTTAGGGTTAGGGTTATTGTGGTTAGGGTTAGGGTTGTGGCTAGGGTCATTGTGGTTAGGGTTAGGGTTACGGTTAGTGTTATTTTAGAAAAAAAATTTTCCTCTCTCATGACTTTCAAATTTGCCATGCCGATATGGAATTTGACTCTGAATCCGAATCTGCCCTCCGTTTTCCGATCGGATGCTTCGTTTTCGCTCTACAGCCCAAAACATCCCGAGTTTGCCATTAGCTCTCTAGGGTTAGGGTTATTGTGGTTAGGGTTAGGGCTAGGGTTAGGGTTATTGTGGTTAGGGTTGGGGTTAGGGTTAGGGTTTGGGCTAGGGTTAGGGTTAGCGTCATGGTTGTTAGGGTTAGGTTTAGGGTTAGGGTTATTGTAGCTGGGTTAGGGTTATTGTGGTTAGGGTTAGGGTTTGGGTTAGGGTTATTTTAGGAAAAAATTTTTCCTCTCCAATGACTTTCAAATTTCCCATGCCGACATAGAATTTGACTCTGAATCCCAATCTGCCCTCCCTTTACCCATCGGATGCTTCGTTTTCGCTCTACAGCCCAAAACATCCCAGGTTCGCCGTTAACTCTCTAGGGTTAGGGTTAGGGCTAGGGTTATTGTGGTTAGGGTTAGGGTTATTTTGGTTAAGGTTAGGGTTAGGGCTTTGGCTAGGGTCGATGTGGTTAGGGTTAGGGTTACGGTTAGGGTTATTTTAGGGAAAAAATTTCCTCTCTCATGGCTTTCAAATTTACCATGCCGATATGGAATTTGACTCTCAATCCGAATCTGCCCTCCGTTTTCCGATCGGATGCTTCGTTTTCGCTCTACAGCCCAAAACATCCCAAGTTTGCCATTAGCTCTCTAGGGGTAGGGTTAGGGTTATTGTGGTTAGGGTTACTGTGGCTAGGGTTGGGGTTACTGTGGTTAGGGTTGGGGTTAGAGTTAGGGTTATTGTGGTTAGGGTTAGGGTTGGGGCTAGGGTTATTGTGGGTAGGGTTAGGGTTAGTGCTAGGGCTAGGGTTATTCTGGTTACGGTTAGGGCTATTTTAGGAAAAATTTTATTCCTCTCCCATGGCTTTCAAATTTGCCATGCCGGCATAGAATTTGACTCTGAATCCGAATCTGCCCTCCGTTTCCCCGTCGGATGCTTCGTTTTCGCTCTGCAGCCCAAAACATCCCGAGTTCGCCGTTAACTCCATGGTTAGGGTTAGGGATAGGGTTATTGTGGTTAGGGTTAGGGCTAGGGTTAGGGTTATTGTGGTTTGGGTCGGGGTTAGTGTTAGGGTTATTCAGGTTAAGGTTGGGGTTTCGGCTAGGGCTAGGGTTATTCTGGTTACGGTTAGGGCTATTTTAGGAAAAAATTTTTACTCTCCGATGGCTTTCAAATTTGCCATGCCGACATAGAATTTGACTCTGAATCCGAATCTGCCCTGCGTTTTCCCGTCGGATGCTTCGTTTTCGCTCTACAGCCCAAAACATCCAAGGTTCTTCGTTAACACTCTAGGGGTAGGGTTAGGAATATTGTGGTTAGGGTTAGGGTTGGGGTTAGGGCTAGGGCTAGGGTTATTGCTGTTAGCGTTAGGGTTAGGTTATTGTGGTTAGGGTTGGGGTTGGGGATAGGGTTAAGGTTAGGGTTAGGGCTAGGGTTAGGGTTATTTTAGGAAAAAAATTTTCCCATTCCATGGCTTTTAATTTTGCCATGCCGACATAGAATTTGACTCTGAATCCCAATCTGCCCTCCGTTTTCCCATCGAATGCTTCGTTTTCGCTTTACAGCCCAAAACATCCCAAGTTCGCCATTAATTCTCTAGGGTTAGGGTTAGGGCTAGGGTTATTGTGGTTAGGGATGGGTTTAGGGTTAGGGTTATTGTGGTTAGGGTTGTGGCTAGGGTCATTGTGGTTAGGGTTATTTTAGGAAAAAAATTTCCTCTCTCATGGCTTTCAAATTTACCATGCCGATATGGAATTTGACTCTCAATCCGAATCTGCCCTCCGTTTTCCGATCGGATGCTTCGTTTTCGCTCTACAGCCCAAAACATCCCAAGTTTGCCATTAACTCTCTAGGGTTAGGGTTTGGGTTATTGTGGTTAGGGTTAGGGCTAGGGTTGGGGTTACTGTGGTTAGGGTTGGGGTTAGAGTTAGGGTTATTGTGGTTAGGGTTAGGGTTGGGGCTAGGGTTATTGTGGGTAGGGTTAGGGTTAGTGCTAGGGTTAGGGTTATTCTGGTTACGGTTAGGGCTATTTTAGGAAAAAATTTTTCCTCTCCCATGACTTTCAAATTTGCCATGCCGGCATAGAATTTGACTCTGAATCCGAATCTGCCCTCCATTTCCCCATCGGATGCTTCGTTTTCGCTCTACAGCCCAAAACATCCCGAGTTCGCCGTTAACTCCATGGTTAGGGTTAGGGATAGGGTTATTGTGGTTAGGGTTGGGGCTAGGGTTAGGGTTATTGTGGTTAGGGTCGGGGTTAGTGTTAGGGTTATTCAGGTTAGGGTTGGGGTTTCGGCTAGGGCTAGGGTTATTCTGGTTACGGTTAGGGCTATTTTAGGAAAAAATTTTTACTCTCCGATGGCTTTCAAATTTGCCATGCCGACATAGAATTTGACTCTGAATCCGAATCTGCCCTGCGTTTTCCCGTCGGATGCTTCGTTTTCGCTCTACAGCCCAAAACATCCAAGGTTGTTCGTTAACTCTCTAGGGTTAGGGTTAGGGTTATTGTGGTTAGGGTTAAGGTTATTGTGGTTAGGGGTAGGGTTAGGGTTATTGTGGTTAGGGTTAGGGTTGGGGTTAGGGCTAGGGCTAGGGTTATTGCTGTTAGCGTTAGGGTTAGGTTATTGTGGTTAGGGTTGGGGTTGGGGCTAGGGTTAAGGTTAGGGTTAGGGCTAGGGTTAGGGGTATTTTAGGAAAAAAATTTTCCCATTCCATGGCTTTTAATTTTGCCATGCCGACATAGAATTTGACTTTGAATCCCAATCTGCCCTCCGTTTTCCCATCGAATGCTTCGTTTTCACTTTACAGCCCAAAACATCCCAAGTTCGCCATTAATTCTCTAGGGTTAGGGTTAGGGCTAGGGTTATTGTGGTTAGGGATGGGTTTAGGGTTAGGGTTAGGGTTATTGTGGTTAGGGTTGTGGCTAGGGTCATTGTGGTTAGGGTTAGGGTTACGGTTAGTGTTATTTTAGGAAAAAAATTTTCCTCTCTCATGACTTTCAAATTTGCCATGCCGATATGGAATTTGACTCTGAATCCGAATCTGCCCTCCGTTTTCCGATCGGATGCTTCGTTTTCGATCTACAGCCCAAAACATCCCGAGTTTGCCATTAGCTCTCTAGGGTTAGGGTTATTGTGGTTAGGGTTAGGGCTAGGGTTAGGGTTATTGTGGTTAGGGTTGGGGTTAGGGTTAGGGTTTGGGCTAGGGTTAGGGTTAGCGTCATGGTGGTTAGGGTTAGGTTTAGGGTTATTGTAGCTGGGTTAGGGTTATTGTGGTTAGGGTTAGGGTTTGGGTTAGGGTTATTTTAGGAAAATTTTTTCCTCTCCCATGACTTTCAAATTTCCCATGCTGACATAGAATTTGACTCTGAATCCCAATCTGCCCTCCCTTTACCCATCGGATGCTTCGTTTTCGCTCTACAGCCCAAAACATCCCAGGTTTGCCGTTAACTCTCTAGGGTTAGGGTTAGGGCTAGGGTTATTGTGGTTAGGGTTAGGGTTATTTTGGTTAGGGTTAGGGTTACGGTTAGGGTTAGGGTTACGGTTAGGGTTATTTTAGGAAAAAAATTTCCTCTCTCATGGCTTTCAAATTTACCATGCCGATATGGAATTTGACTCTCAATATGAATCTGCCCTCCGTTTTCCGATCGGATGCTTCGTTTTCGCTCTACAGCCCAAAACATCCCAAATTTGCCATTAACTCTCTAGGGTTAGGGTTAGGGTTATTGTGGTTAGGGTTTTTGTGGTTAGGGTTACTGTGGTTAGGGTTGGGGTTAGAGTTGGGGTTATTGTGGTTAGGGTTAGGGTTGAGGCTAGGGCTAGGGTTATTGTGGTTAGGGTTAGGGTTGGGGCTAGGGTTATTGTGGGTAGGGTTAGGGTTAGGGTGAGGGCTAGGGCTAGGGTTATTTTGGTTACGGCTAGGGTTATTTTAGGAAACAATTTTTCCTCTCCCATGGCTTTCAAATTTGCCATGCCGGCATAGAATTTGACTCTGAATCCGAATCTGCCCTCCGTTTTCCCATCGGATGCTTCGTTTTCGCTCTACAGCCCAAAACATCCCAAGTTCGCCGTTAACTCTCTAGGGTTAGGGTTAGGGATAGGGTTATTGTGGTTAGGGTTAGGGCTAGGGTTAGGGTTATTGTAGTTAGTGTTGGGGTTAGGGTTAGGGTTATTGTGGTTAGGGTTAGGGCTAGGGTTAGGGCTATTGTGGTTAGGGTTCAGTTATGGCTAGGGTTAAGGTTAGGGTTAGGGCTAGGGTTAGGGTTATTTTATGAAAAAATTTCCCCATTCCATGGCTTTTAAATTTGCCATGCCGACATAGAATTTGACTCTGAATCCCAATCTGCCCTCCGTTTTCCCATCGGATGCTTCGTTTTCGCTCTACAGCCCAAAACATCCCAGGTTCGCCGTTAACTCTCTAGGGTTAGGGTTATTGTGGTTAGGGATGGGTTTAGGGTCAGGGTTAGGGTTATTGTGGTTACGGTTAGGGTTAGGGTTGTGGCTAAGGTCATTGTGGTTAGGGCTAGGGTTACGGTCAGTGTTATTTTAGGAAAAAAATTTTCCTCTCTCATGACTTTCAAATTTACCATGCCGATATGGAATTTGACTCTGAATCCGAATCTGCCCTCCGTTTTATGATCGGATGCTTCGTTTTCGCTCTACAGCCCAAAACATCCCGAGTTTGCCATTAGCTCTCTAGGGTTAGGGTTATTGTTGTTAGGGTTAGGGCTAGGGCAAGGATTATTGTGGTTAGGGTTGGGGTTAGGGTTTGGGCTAGGGTTAGGGTTAGCGTCATGGGGGTTAGGGTTAGGTTTAGTGTTAGGGTTATTGTGGTTAGGGTTAGGGTTGGGTTTAGGGTTATTTTAGGAAAAAAATTTTCCTCTCCCATGACTTTCAAATTTCCCATGCCGACATAGAATTTGACTCTGAATCCCAATCTGCCCTCCGTTTTCCCATCGGATGCTTCGTTTTCGCTCTACAGCCCAATACATCCCAGGTTCGCCGTTAACTCTCTAGGGTTAGGGTTATTGTGGTTAGGGATAGGGTTGTTGTGGTTAGGGATAGGGTTAGGGTTATTGTGGTTAGGGTTAGGGTTGGCGTTAGGGCTAGGTCTAGAGTTATTTTGTTTGCGTTAGGGTTAGGGTTATTGCGGTTGGGGTTAGGGTTAGGGTTAGGGCTATGGTTCGGGTTATTGTGGTTAGGGCTGGGGTTAGGGTTAGGGCTATTTTAGGAAAAAATTTTTCCTCTCCCATGACTTTCAAATTTGCCTTGCCGACATAGAATTTGACTCTGAATCCCAATCTGCCCTCCGTTTTCCCATCGGATGCTTCGTTTTCGCTCTACAGCCCAAAACATCCCAGGTTCGCCGTTAACTCTCTAGGGTTAGGGTTATTGTGGTTAGGGATAGGGTTGTTGTTGTTAGGGATAGGGTTAGGGTTATTGTGGTTAGGGTTAGGGTTGGAGTTAGGGCTAGGTGTAGGGTTATTGTGGTTAGCGTTAGGGTTAGGGTTATTGCGGTTGGGGTTAGGGTTAGGGTTATGGTTCGGGTTTTTGTGGTTAGGGCTGGGGTTAGGGTTAGGGCTATTTTAGGAAAAAATTTTTTCCTCTCCCATGACTTTCAAATTTGCCATGCCGACATACAGTTTGACTCTGAATCCCAATCTGTCCTCCGTTTTCCCATCGGATGCTTCGTTTTCGCTCTACAGCCCAAATCATCCAAGGTTCTTCGTTAACTCTCTAGGGTTAGGGTTAGGGTTATTGTGGTTAGGGTTAAGGTTGTTGTGGTTAGGGGTAGGGTTAGGGTTATTGTGGTTAGGGTTAGGGTTGGGGTTAGGGCTAGGGCTAGGGTTATTGCTGTTAGCGTTAGGATTAGGGTTATTGTGGTTAGGTTTGGGGTTGGGGCTAGGGTTAAGGTTAGGGTTAGGGCTAGGGTTAGGGTTATTTTAAGAAAAAAATTTTCCCATTCCATTGCTTTTAAATTTGCCATGCCGACATAGAATTTGACTCTGAATCCCAATCTGCCCTCCGTTTTCCCATCGAATGCTTCGTTTTCGCTTTGCAGCCCAAAACATCCCAAGTTCGCCGTTAATTCTCTCGGATTAGGGTTAGGGCTAGGGTTATTGTGGTTAGGGATGGGTTTAGGGTTAGGGTTAGGGTTATTGTGGTAAGGGTTACGGTTAGGGTTGTGGCTACGGTCATTGTGGTTAGGGTTAGGGTTACGGTTAATGTTATTTTAGGAAAAAAATTTTCCTCTCTCATGACTTTCAAATTTGCATGCCGATATGGAATTTGACTCTGAATCCGAATCTTCCCTCCGTTTTCCGATCGGAAGCTTCGTTTTCGCTCTACAGCCCAAAACATCCCGAGTTTGCCATTAGCTCTCTAGGGTTAGGGTTATTGTGGTTAGGGTTAGGGCTAGGGTTAAGGTTATTGTGGTTAGGGTTGGGGTTAGGGTTAGGGTTTGGGCTAGGGTTAGGGTTAGCGTCATGGTGGTTAGGGTTAGGTTTAGGGTTAGGGTTATTGTGGATGGGTTAGGGTTATTGTGGTTAGGGTTAGGGTTTGTGTTAGGGTTATTTTAGGAAAAAATTTTTCCTCTCCCATGACTTTCAAATTTCCCATACCGACATAGAATTTGACTCTGAATCCCAATCTGCCCTCCGTTTACCCATCGGATGCTTCGTTTTCGCTCTGCAGCCCAAAACATCCCAGGTTCGCCGTTAACTCTCTAGGGTTAGGGTCAGGGCTGGGGTTATTGTGGCTAGGGTTAGGGTTAGGGTTAGGGTTAGGGTTATTGTGGTTAGGGTTAGGGTTACGGTTAGGGTTATCTTAGGAAAAAATTTTCCTCTCCCATGGCTTTCAAATTTACCATGCCGATATAGAATTTGACTCTGAATCCAATCTGCCCTCTGTTTTCCCATCGAATGCTTCGTTTTCGCTTTACAGCCGAAAACATCCCAAGTTCGGCGTTAATTCTCTAGGATTAGGGTTAGGGCTAGGGTTATTATGGTTGGGATTGGTTCAGGGTTAGGGTTAGGGTTATTGTGGTTAGGGTTAGGGTTAGGGTTGTGGCTAAGGTCATTGTGGTTAGGGTTAGGGTTACGGTTAATGTTATTTTAGGAAAAAAATTTTCCTCTTTCATGACCTTCAAATTTGCATGCCGATATGGAATTTGACTCTGAATCCGAGTCTGCCCTCCGTTTTCCGATCGGAAGCTTTGTTTTCGCTCTACAGCCCAAAACATCCCGAGTTTGCCATTAGCTCTCTAGGGTTAGGGTTATTGTGGTTAGGGTTAGGGCTAGGGTTAAGGTTATTGTGGTTAGGGTTGGGGTTAGGGTTAGGGTTTGGGCTAGGGTTAGGGTTAGCGTCATGGTGGTTAGGGTTAGGTTTAGGGTTAGGGTTATTGTGGATGGGTTAGGGTTATTGTGGTTAGGGTTAGGGTTTGTGTTAGGGTTATTTTAGGAAAAAATTTTTCCTCTCCCATGACTTTCAAATTTCCCATACCGACATAGAATTTGACTCTGAATCCCAATCTGCCCTCCGTTTACCCATCGGATGCTTCGTTTTCGCTCTGCAGCCCAAAACATCCCAGGTTCGCCGTTAACTCTCTAGGGTTAGGGTTAGGGCTAGGGTTATTGTCGTTAGGGTTAGGGTTATTTTGGTTAGGGTTATTGTGGCTAGGGTCATTGTGGTTAGGGTTACGGTTAGGGTTATTTTAGGAAAAAAATTTCCTCTCTCATGGCTTTCAAATTTATCATGCCGATATGGAATTTGACTCTGAATCCCAATCTGCCCTCTGTTTTCCCATCGAATGCTTCGTTTTCGCTTTACAGCCGAAAACATCCCAAGTTCGGCGTTAATTCTCTAGGATTAGGGTTAGGGCTAGGGTTATTATGGTTGGGGATTGGTTCAGGGTTAGGGTTAGGGTTATTGTGGTTAGGGTTAGGGTTAGGGTTGTGGCTAAGGTCATTGTGGTTAGGGTTAGGGTTACGGTTAATGTTATTTTAGGAAAAAAATTTTCCTCTTTCATGACTTTCAAATTTGCATGCCGATATGGAATTTGACTCTGAATCCGAGTCTGCCCTCCGTTTTCCGATCGGAAGCTTTGTTTTCGCTCTACAGCCCAAAACATCCCGAGTTTGCCATTAGCTCTCTAGGGTTAGGGTTATTGTGGTTAGGGTTAGGGCTAGGGTTAAGGTTATTGTGGTTAGGGTTTGGGTAGGGTTAGGGTTAGCGTCATTGTGGTTAGGGTTAGGTTTATGGTTAGGGTTATTGTGGCTGGGTTAGGGTTATTGTGGTTAGGGTTGGGTTTGTGTTAATGTTATTTTAGGAAAAAATTTTTCCTCTCCCATGACTTTCAAATTTCCCATACCGACATAGAAATTGACTCTGAATCCCAATCTGCCCTCCGTTTACCCATCGGATGCTTCGTTTTCGCTCTACAGCCCAAAACATCCAAGGTTCGCCGTTAACTCTCTAGGGTTAGGGTTAGGGCTAGGGTTATTGTCGTTAGGGTTAGGGTTATTTTGGTTAGGGTTATTGTGGCTAGGGTCATTGTGGTTAGGGTTAGGGTTACGGTTAGGGTTATTTTAGGAAAAAAATTTCCTCTCTCATGGCTTTCAAATTTACCATGCCGATATGGAATTTGACTCTCAATCCATATCTGCCCTCCGTTTTCCGATCGGATGCTTCGTATTCGCTCTACAGCCCAAAACATCCCAAGTTTGCCATTAACTCTCTAGGGTTAGGGTTATTGTGGTTAGGGTTAGTGCTAGGGTTAGGGTTACTGTGGTTAGGGTCGGGGTTAGAGTTAGGGTTATTGTGGTTAGGGTTAGGGTTGGGGCTAGGGTTATTGTGGGTAGGGTTAGGGTTAGTGCTAGGGTCAGGGTTATTCTGGTTACGGTTAGGGCTATTTTAGGAAAAAAATTTTCTTCTCCCATGACTTTCAAATTTCCCATGCCGACATAGAATTTGACTCTGAATCCCAATCTGCCCTCCGTTTTCCCATCGGATGCTCCGTTTTCGCTCTACAGCCCAATACATCCCAGGTTCGCCGTTAACTCTCTAGGGTTAGGGTTATTGTGGTTAGGGATAGGGTTAGGGTTATTGTGGTTAGGGTTAGGGTTGGCGTTAGGGCTAGGTCAAGGGTTATTAATGTGAGCGTTAGGGTTAGGGTTATTGCGGTTGGGGTTAGGCTTAGGGTTAGGGTTAGGGCTAGGGTTATTGTGGTTAGTGTTAGGGTTATTGTGGTTAAGGATAGGATTAGGGTTAGGGTTAAAGTAACGGTTATTGTGGTTAGGGTTGCGGTAACGGTTGGGGTTATTTTAGGAAAAAAATTTTCCTATCCCATGGCTTTCAAATTTACCATGCCGATATAGAATTTGACTCCCAATCCGAGTCTGCCGTCCGTTATCCAGTCCGATGCTTCGTTTTCATTCTACAGCCCAAAACATCCCAAGTTCAACGTTAACTCTCTAGGGTTATTGTGTATAGGGTTAAGGCAAGGGTTATTGTGGATTGTGTTGGGGTTAGGGTTATTGTGGTTAGGGTTAGGGTTAGGGTTGTGGTTAGGGTCATCGCGGTTAGGGTTACGGTCATTTTAGGAAAAAAAATTTTCCTCTCTCACGGCTTATAAATTTACCATGCCGATATGGAATCTGACTCTGAATCCGAATCTGCCCTACATTTTCCGATCGGATGCTTCGTTTTCGCTCTACAGCCCAAAACATCCCAAGTTTGCCATTAACTCTCTACGGTTAGGGTTAGGGTTATTCTGGTTAGGGTTAAGGCTAGGGTTAGGGTTATTGTCGTTAGGGTTGGGGTTAGGGTTATTGTGGTTAGGGTTAGGGTTGTGGCTAGGGTTATTGTGGGTAGGGTTAGGGTTAGGGCTAGGGTTAGGGTTATTCTGGTTACGGTTAGGCTTATTTTAGGAAAAAAATTTTCCTCTCCCATGGCTTCCAAATTTGCCATGCCGACATAGAATTTGACTCTGAATCCGAATCTACCCTCCGTTTTCCCATCGGATGCTCCGTTTTCGCTCTACAGCCCAAAACATCCCGAGTTCGCCGTTAACTCTCTAGAGTTGGGGTTAGGGATGGGGTTATCGTGGTTAGGATTATGGTTATTGTGGTTAGGGTTGGGGTTAGGGTTATTGTGGTTGGGGTTGGGGTTTGGGCTAGGGTTATTGTGGGTAGGGTTAGGCTTAGGGCTACGGTTATGGTTATTTTAGGAAAACATTTTTCCTCTCCCATTGCTTTCAAATTTGCCATGCCGACATAGAATTTGACTCTGAATCCGAATCTGCCCTGTGTTTTCCCATCGGATGCTTCGTTTTCACTTTACAGCCCAAAACATCCCAAGTTCGCCGTTAACTCTCTAGGGTTAGGGTTATGGTTATTGTGGTTAGGTTTAGGGTTAGGGTTCTTGTGGTTAGGGTTAGGGTTAGGGTTAGGGTTAGGGTAATTGTGGTTATGGTGAGGGTTGGGGTGAGGGTTATTGTGGTTTGGGTTGGGGTTAGAGTTAGGGTTATTGTGGCTAGGGTTATTGTTGTTAGTGCTAGGGTTATTGTGGGTAGGGTAAGGTTTAGGGTTAGGGCTAGGGTTAGTGTTATTTTGGTTACGGTTAGTATTATTTTAGGAAAAAATTTTTCCTGTCCCATGGCTTTCAAATTTTCCACGCCGGCATAGAATTTGACTCTGAATCCGAATGTGCCCTGGGTTTTCCCATCGGATGCTTCGTTTTTGCTCTACAGCCAAAAACATCCCAAGTTCGCCGTTAACTCTCTATGGTTAGGGTTAGGGTTAGGGCTAGGGTTAGGTTTAGGGTTAGGTTTAGGGTTGGGGTTAGGGCAAGGGTTAGGGTTATTGTGGTTAGGGTTAGGGCTAGGGTTAGGGTTATTGTGGTTAGGGTTGGGGTTAGGGTTATTTTGGTTAGGGTTGGGGCTAGGGTTAGGGTTATTGTGGTTAGGGTTATTTTAGGAAAAAATGTTTCGTCACCCATGACTTTCAAATTTCCCATGCCGACATGGAATTTGACTCTGAATCCCAATCTGCCCTCCGTTCTCCCATCGGATGCTTCGTTTTCGCTCTACAGCCCAAAACATCCCAGGTTCGCCGTTAACTCTCTTAGGGTTAGGGTTATTGTGGTTTGGGTTAGGGTTATTGTGGTTGGGGTCAGGGCTAGGGTTAGGGTTATTGTGATTAGGGTTGGGGTTGGGGCTATTGTCGTTAGGGTTAGGGTTGGGGCTAGGGTTATTCTGGTTAGGGTTGGGGTAAGGCTTAGGGTTGGGGTTTGGGCTAGGGTTATTGTGGGTAGGGTTAGGGTTATTTTAGGAAAAAATTTTTAGTCTCCAATGGCTTTCAAATTTACCATGCCGACATAGAATCTGACTCTGAATCCGAATCTGCCCTCCGTTTTCCCGTCGGATGCTTCGTTTTCGCTCTACAGCCCAAAACATCCCAAGTTCGCCGTTAACTCTCTAGGGCTAGGGTAAGGGTTATGGTTATTATGGTTAGGGTTAGGGTTAGGGTTGTGGTTAGGGTTAGGGCTAGGGTTAGGGTTGTTGTGGTTAGGGTCGGGTTTGGGTTATTCTGGTTAAGGTGAGGGTTGGGGCTAGGATTATTGTGGGTAGGGTTGGGGTTAGGGTTATTGCGGTTAGGGTTAGGGTTATTTTAGGAAGAATTTTCCTCTCCCATGACTTTCAAATTTGTCATGCCGACATAGAATTTGACTCTGAATCCGAATCTGCCCTCCGTTTTCCCATCGGATGCTTCGTTTTTGCTCTACAGCCCAAAACATCCAAGGTTCTTCGTTAACTCCCTAGGGTTAGGGTTAGGGTTATTGTGGTTGGGGTTAAGGTTGTTGTGGTTAGGGATAGGGTTAGGGTTATTGTGGTTAGGGTTAGGGTTGGGTTAGGGCTATGGCTAGGGTTATTGCTGCTAGCGTTAGGGTTAGGGTTATTGCGGTTGGGTTAGGCTTAGGTTTAGGGTTATGGTTCGGGTTATTGTGGTTAGGGCTTGGGTTAGGGTTAGGGCTTGGGTTAGGGTTAGGGTTATTTTAGTAAAAACTTTTTCTTCTCCCATGGCTTTCAAATTTACCATGCCGATATAGAATTTGACTCTGAATCCGAATCTGCCCTCCGTTTTCCCATCCGATACTTCGTTTTGGCTCTACAGCCAAAAACATCCCAAGTTCGCCGTTAACTCTATAGGGTTAGCGTTAGGGCTAGGGTTATTGTGTATCGGGTTAGGGCTAGGGTTATTGTGGTTAGTGTTAGTGTTACGGTTATTGTGGTTAGGGTTATGGTTGGGGTTGTGGTTAGGGTCATTGCGGTAAGGGTTAGGGTTAGGGTTATTGTGGTTAGGGTTAGGGTTATTGTGGTTATGGCTGGTGTTGGGGCTAGGGTTATTGTGGGTAGGGTTAGGGTTAGGGTTGGGGTTAGGGCTAGTGTTAGGGTTATTTTGGTTACGGTTAGGGTTATTTTAGGAAAAAAATTTCCTCCCTCATGGCTTTCAAATTTACCATGCCGATATGGAATTTGACTCTGAATCCGAATCTGCCCTCCGTTTTCCCATCGAATGCTTCGTTTTCGCTCTACAGCCGAAAACATCCCAAGCTCGCCGTTAACTCTCTAGGGTAAGGAATAGGGATAGGGTTATTGTGGTTAGGGTTAGGGCTAGGGTTAGGGTTATTGTGGTTAGGGTTGGGGTTAGGGTTAGTGTTATTGTGGTTAGGGTGAGGGTTGGGGCTAGGATTATCGTGGGTAGGGTTAGGGTTAGGGTTAGGGTTGGGGATAGGGTTATTGTGGTTAGGCTTATTGTGGTTTGGCTTAGGGCTATTTTAGGAAAAAATTTTACCTCTCCGATGGCTATCAAATTTACCATGCCGATATAGAATTTGACTCTGAATCCGAATCTGCCCTACGTTTTCCCATCCGATGCTTCGTTTTCGCTCTACAGCCCAAAACATCCCAAGTTCGCTGTTAACTCTCTAGGGTTAGCGTTAGGGTTAGGGTTACTGTGTATAGGGCTAGGGTTAGGGTTATTGTGGTTAGGGATAGGGTTAGGATTGTGGTTAAAGTTACGGTTATTGTGGCTAGGGTTGCGGTAACGGTTAGGGTTATTTTAGGAAAAAATTTTTCCTCTCCCATGGCTTTCAAATTTACCATGCTGATATAGAATTTGACTCTGAATCCGAATCTCCCCTCCGTTTTCCCATCCGATACTTCGTTATGGCTATACAGCCCAAAACATCCCAAGTTCGCCGTTAACTCTCTAGGGTTAGCGTTAGGGTTAGGGTTATTGTGTATAGGGTTTGGGCTAGGGTGAGGGTTAGGGTTATTGTGGTTAGGGTTTGGGTTAGGGCTAGGGTTATTGTGGTTAGCGTTAGGGTTAGGGTTATTGCGGTTGGGGTTAGGGTTAGAGTTATAGTTCGGGTTATTGTGGTTAGGTTTATGGTTAGGGTTAGGGTTATTTTAGTAAAACTTTTTCCTCTCCCATGGCTATCAAATTTACCATGCTGATATAGAATTTGACTCTGAATCCGAATCTGCCCTCGGTGGTCCCATCCGATGCTTCGTTTTCAATCTACAGCCCAAAACATCCCAAGTTCGCCGTTAACTCTCTAGGGTTAGCGTTAGGAATAGGGTTATTGTGGTTAGGGTTAGGGCTAGGGTTAGGGTTATTGTGGCTAAAGTTGGGGTTAGGGTTAGGGTTATTGTGGTTAGGGTGAAGGTTGGGGCTAGGATTATGGTGGGTAGGGTTAGGGTTAGGGTTGGGGTTAGGGTTATTGTGGTTAGGCTTATTGTGGTTTGGCTTAGGGCTATTTTAGGAAAAAAATTTACCTCTGCCATGGCTATCAAATTTACCATGCCGATATAGAATTTGACTCTGAATCCGAATCTGCCCTACGTTTTCCCATCCGATGCTTTGTTTTCGCTCCACAGCCCAAAACATCCCAAGTTTGCCATTAACTCTCTACGGTTAGGGTTAGGGTTATTCTGGTTAGGGTTAAGGCTAGGGTTAGGGTTATTGTCGTTAGGGTTGGGGTTAGGGTTATTGTGGTTAGGGTTAGGGTTGTGGCTAGGGTTATTGTGGGTAGGGTTAGGGTTAGGGCTAGGGTTAGGGTTATTCTGGTTACGGTTAGGCTTATTTTAGGAAAAAAATTTTCCTCTCCCATGGCTTCCAAATTTGCCATGCCGACATAGAATTTGACTCTGAATCCGAATCTACCCTCCGTTTTCCCATCGGATGCTCCGTTTTCGCTCTACAGCCCAAAACATCCCGAGTTCGCCGTTAACTGTCTAGAGTTGGGGTTAGGGATGGGGTTATCGTGGTTAGGATTATGGTTATTGTGGTTAGGGTTGGGGTTAGGGTTATTGTGGTTTGGGTTGGGGTTTGGGCTAGGGTTATTGTGGGTAGGGTTAGGCTTAGGGCTACGGTTAGGGTTATTTTAGGAAAAAATTTTTACTCTCCCATGGCTTTCAAATTTGCCATGCCGACATAGAATATGACTCTGAATCCGAATCTGCCCTGCGTTTTCCCATCGGATGCTTCGTTTTCGCTTTACAGCCCCAAACATCCCAAGTTCGCCGTTAACTCTCTAGGGTTAGGGTTATGGTTATTATGGTTAGGGATTGGTTTAGGGTTTTTGTGGTTAGGGTTAGGGTTGTTGTTAGGGTTAGGGTTATTGTGGTTATGGTGAGGGTTGGGGTGAGGGTTATTGTGGTTTGGGTTGGGGTTAGAGTTAGGGTTATTGTGGCTAGGGTTATTGTTGTTAGTGCTAGGGTTATTGTGGGTAGGGTAAGGGTTAGGGTTAGGGCTAGGGTTAGTGTTATCTTGGTTGCGGTTAGGTTTATTTTAGGAAAAAATTTTTCCTGTCCCATGGCTTTCAAATTTTCCACGCCGGCATAGAATTTGACTCTGAATCCGAATGTGCCCTGGGTTTTCCCATCGGATGCTTCGTTTTTGCTCTACAGCCAAAAACATCCCAAGTTCGCCGTTAACTCTCTATGGTTAGGGTTAGGGTTATTCTGGTTAGGGTTGGGGTTAGGGTTAGGATTATTTTGGTTAGGGTTAGGGTTAGGGCTAGGGTTAGGTTTAGGGTTAGGTTTAGGGTTGGGGTTAGGGCAAGGGTTAGGGTTATTGTGGTTAGGGTTAGGGCTAGGGTTAGGGTTATTGTGGTTAGGGTTGGGGTTAGGGTTATTTTGGTTAGGGTTGGGGCTAGGGTTAGGGTTATTGTGGTTAGGGTTATTTTAGGAAAAAATGTTTCGTCACCCATGACTTTCAAATTTCCCATGCCGACATGGAATTTGACTCTGAATCCCAATCTGCCCTCCGTTCTCCCATCGGATGCTTCGTTTTCGCTCTACAGCCCAAAACATCCCAGGTTCGCCGTTAACTCTCTTAGGGTTAGGGTTATTGTGGTTTGGGTTAGGGTTATTGTGGTTGGGGTCAGGGCTAGGGTTAGGGTTATTGTGATTAGGGTTGGGGTTGGGGCTATTGTCGTTAGGGTTAGGGTTGGGGCTAGGGTTATTCTGGTTAGGGTTGGGGTAAGGCTTAGGGTTGGGGTTTGGGCTAGGGTTATTGTGGGTAGGGTTAGGGTTATTTTAGGAAAAAATTTTTAGTCTCCAATGGCTTTCAAATTTACCATGCCGACATAGAATCTGACTCTGAATCCGAATCTGCCCTCCGTTTTCCCGTCGGATGCTTCGTTTTCGCTCTACAGCCCAAAACATCCCAAGTTCGCCGTTAACTCTCTAGGGCTAGGGTAAGGGTTATGGTTATTATGGTTAGGGTTAGGGTTAGGGTTGTGGTTAGGGTTAGGGCTAGGGTTAGGGTTGTTGTGGTTAGGGTCGGGGTTGGGGTTATTCTGGTTAAGGTGAGGGTTGGGGCTAGGATTATTGTGGGTAGGGTTGGGGTTAGGGTTATTGCGGTTAGGGTTAGGGCTATTTTAGGAAAAAAATTTTCCTCTCCCATGACTTTCAAATTTTCCATGTCGACATAGAATTTGACTCTGAATCCCAATCTGCCCTCCGTTTTCCCATCGGATGCTTGGTTTTCGCTCTACAGCCCAAAACATCCAAGGTTCTTCGTTAACTCCCTAGGGTTAGGGTTATTGTGGTTGGGGTTAAGGTTGTTGTGGTTAGGGGTAGGGTTAGGGTTATTGTGGTTAGGGTTAGGGTTGGGGTTAGGGCTATGGCTAGGGTTATTGCTGCTAGCGTTAGGGTTAGGGTTATTGCGGTTGGGGTTAGGCTTAGGTTTAGGGTTATGGTTCGGGTTATTGTGGTTAGGGCTTGGGTTAGGGTTAGGGCTTGGGTTAGGGTTAGGGTTATTTTAGTAAAAACTTTTTCTTCTCCCATGGCTTTCAAATTTACCATGCCGATATAGAATTTGACTCTGAATCCGAATCTGCCCTCCGTTTTCCCATCCGATACTTCGTTTTGGCTCTACAGCCAAAAACATCCCAAGTTCGCCGTTAACTCTATAGGGTTAGCGTTAGGGCTAGGGTTATTGTGTATCGGGTTAGGGCTAGGGTTATTGTGGTTAGTGTTAGTGTTACGGTTATTGTGGTTAGGGTTATGGTTGGGGTTGTGGTTAGGGTCATTGCGGTAAGGGTTAGGGTTAGGGTTATTGTGGTTAGGGTTAGGGTTATTGTGGTTATGGCTGGTGTTGGGGCTAGGGTTATTGTGGGTAGGGTTAGGGTTAGGGTTGGGGTTAGGGCTAGTGTTAGGGTTATTTTGGTTACGGTTAGGGTTATTTTAGGAAAAAAATTTCCTCCCTCACGTGTACAGGCATGCATAAAGCTTTTGAACAACGTATCCTCCAATGACCAACATCCCTTGCATCCCCTGTGCCCAAAAAAGTCTTCGTTTTCGGGTCGTTTCTTGCAACCGTATTGTGACACTACCCGAAGAAGAAACTCTTTCTTTCCTGCTGCCATAATTATAGCGAATAACACTCACATCGATTGACCAGCAGTCTATTTATGATAAATATGTTAACCTGCATACTACATGTAAACAAAATCGTGCGTACATTTGAACTCATGCCCCAATGTATTAATTACTGTCAATTGAAAACGTCCGAGTGACTTATATGATGACTTTGTATGATTTTCATTTACCGAATATAAACATTACTCTCTCTCTCTCTCTCTTCAAATTTACCATACCGATATGGAATTTGACTCTGAATCCGAATCTGCCCTCCGTTTTCCCATCGAATGCTTCGTTTTCGCTCTACAGCCGAAAACATCCCAAGCTCGCCGTTAACTCTCTAGGGTAAGGAATAGGGATAGGGTTATTGTGGTTAGGGTTAGGGCTAGGGTTAGGGTTATTGTAGTTAGGGTTGGGGTTAGGGTTAGTGTTATTGTGGTTAGGGTGAGGGTTGGGGCTAGGATTATCGTGGGTAGGGTTAGGGTTAGGGTTAGGGTTGGGGTTAGGGTTATTGTGGTTAGGCTTATTGTGGTTTGGCTTAGGCCTATTTTAGGAAAAAATTTTACCTCTCCGATGGCTATCAAATTTACCATGCCGATATAGAATTTGACTCTGAATCCGAATCTGCCCTACGTTTTCCCATCCGATGCTTCGTTTTCGCTCTACAGCCCAAAACATCCCAAGTTCGCTGTTAACTCTCTAGGGTTAGCGTTAGGGTTAGGGTTACTGTGTATAGGGCTAGGGTTAGGGTTATTGTGGTTAGGGATAGGGTTAGGATTGTGGTTAAAGTTACGGTTATTGTGGCTAGGGTTGCGGTAACGGTTAGGGTTATTTTAGGAAAAAATTTTTCCTCTCCCATGGCTTTCAAATTTACCATGCTGATATAGAATTTGACTCTGAATCCGAATCTCCCCTCCGTTTTCCCATCCGATACTTCGTTTTCAATCTACAGCCCAAAACATCCCAAGTTCGCCGTTAACTCTCTAGGGTTAGCGTTAGGAATAGGGTTATTGTGGTTAGGATTAGGGCTAGGGTTAGGGTTATTGTGGCTAAAGTTGGGGTTAGCGTTATTGTGGTTAGGGTGAAGGTTGGGGCTAGGATTATGGTGGGTAGGGTTAGGGTTAGGGTTGGGGTTAGGGTTATTGTGGTTAGGCTTATTGTGGTTTGGCTTAGGGCTATTTTAGGAAAAAAATTTACCTCTGCCATGGCTATCAAATTTACCATGCCGATATAGAATTTGACTCTGAATCCGAATCTGCCCTACGTTTTCCCATCCGATGCTTTGTTTTCGCTCCACAGCCCAAAACATCCCAAGTTCGCCGTTAGCTCTCTAGGGTTAGCGTTAGGGTTAGGGTTAGGGTTAGGGTTAGGGTTACTGTGTATAAGTTTAGGGTTATTGTGGTTAGGGATAGGGTTAGGATTAGGGTTAAAGTTACGGTTATTGTGGCTAGGGTTGCGGTAACGGTTAGGCTTATTTTAGGAAAAAATTTTTCCTCTCCCATGGCTTTCAAATTTACCATGCCGATATAGAATTTGACTCTGAATCCGAATCTCCCCTCCGTTTTCCCATCCGATACTTCGTTTTCGCTCTACAGCCCAAAACATCCCAAGTTCGCCGTTAACTCTCTAGGGTTAGCGTTAGGGTTTGGGTTATTATGTATAGCGTTAGGGCTACGGTTATTGTGGTTAGTGTTAGGGTTAGGGTTATTGTGGTTAGGGATAGGGTTAGAGTAAAAGTTACGGTTATTCTGGTTAGGGTTGCGGTAACGGTTGGGGTTATTATAGGAAAAAAATTTCCTCTTTCGTGGCTTTCAAATTTACCATGCCGATATAGAATTTGACTCCCAATCCGAGTCTACCCTCCGTTATCTCATCCGATGCTTCGTTTTTATTCTCCAGCCCAAAACATCCCAAGTTCAACGTTAACTCTCTAGGGTTAGCGTTAGGGTTAGGGTTATTGTGTATAGGGTTAGGGCTAGGGTGAGGGTTAGGGTTATTGTGGTTAGGGTTTGGGTTAGGGCTAGGGTTATTGTGGTTAGCGTTAGGGTTAGGGTTATTGCGGTTGGGGTTAGGGTTAGAGTTATGGTTCGGGTTATTGTGGCTAGGTTTGGGGTTAGGGTTAGGGTTATTTTAGTAAAAACTTTTTCCTCTCCTATGGCTATCAAATTTACCATGCCGATATAGAATTTGACTCTGAATCCGAATCTGCCCTACGTTTTCCCATCCGATGCTTCGTTTTCGCTCTACAGCCCAAAACATCCCAAGTTCGCTGTTAACTCTCTAGGGTTAGCGTTAGGGTTAGGGTTACTGTGTATAGGGCTAGGGTTAGGGTTATTGTGGTTAGGGATAGGGTTAGGATTGTGGTTAAAGTTACGGTTATTGTGGCTAGGGTTGCGGTAACGGTTAGGGTTATTTTAGGAAAAAATTTTTCCTCTCCCATGGCTTTCAAATTTACCATGCTGATATAGAATTTGACTCTGAATCCGAATCTCCCCTCCGTTTTCCCATCCGATACTTCGTTATGGCTATACAGCCCAAAACATCCCAAGTTCGCCGTTAACTCTCTAGGGTTAGCGTTAGGGTTAGGGTTATTGTGTATAGGGTTTGGGCTAGGGTGAGGGTTAGGGTTATTGTGGTTAGGGTTTGGGTTAGGGCTAGGGTTATTGTGGTTAGCGTTAGGGTTAGGGTTATTGCGGTTGGGGTTAGGGTTAGAGTTATAGTTCGGGTTATTGTGGTTAGGTTTATGGTTAGGGTTAGGGTTATTTTAGTAAAACTTTTTCCTCTCCCATGGCTATCAAATTTACCATGCTGATATAGAATTTGACTCTGAATCCGAATCTGCCCTCGGTGGTCCCATCCGATGCTTCGTTTTCAATCTACAGCCCAAAACATCCCAAGTTCGCCGTTAACTCTCTAGGGTTAGCGTTAGGAATAGGGTTATTGTGGTTAGGGTTAGGGCTAGGGTTAGGGTTATTGTGGCTAAAGTTGGGGTTAGGGTTAGGGTTATTGTGGTTAGGGTGAAGGTTGGGGCTAGGATTATGGTGGGTAGGGTTAGGGTTAGGGTTGGGGTTAGGGTTATTGTGGTTAGGCTTATTGTGGTTTGGCTTAGGGCTATTTTAGGAAAAAAATTTACCTCTGCCATGGCTATCAAATTTACCATGCCGATATAGAATTTGACTCTGAATCCGAATCTGCCCTACGTTTTCCCATCCGATGCTTTGTTTTCGCTCCACAGCCCAAAACATCCCAAGTTTGCCATTAACTCTCTACGGTTAGGGTTAGGGTTATTCTGGTTAGGGTTAAGGCTAGGGTTAGGGTTATTGTCGTTAGGGTTGGGGTTAGGGTTATTGTGGTTAGGGTTAGGGTTGTGGCTAGGGTTATTGTGGGTAGGGTTAGGGTTAGGGCTAGGGTTAGGGTTATTCTGGTTACGGTTAGGCTTATTTTAGGAAAAAAATTTTCCTCTCCCATGGCTTCCAAATTTGCCATGCCGACATAGAATTTGACTCTGAAGCTGAATCTACCCTCCGTTTTCCCATCGGATGCTCCGTTTTCGCTCTACAGCCCAAAACATCCCGAGTTCGCCGTTAACTCTCTAGAGTTGGGGTTAGGGATGGGGTTATTGTGGTTAGGATTATGGTTATTGTGGTTAGGGTTGGGGTTAGGGTTATTGTGGTTTGGGTTGGGGTTTGGGCTAGGGTTATTGTGGGTAGGGTTAGGCTTAGGGCTACGGTTAGGGTTATTTTAGGAAAAAATTTTTACTCTCCCATGGCTTTCAAATTTGCCATGCCGACATAGAATATGACTCTGAATCCGAATCTGCCCTGCGTTTTCCCATCGGATGCTTCGTTTTCGCTTTACAGCCCCAAACATCCCAAGTTCGCCGTTAACTCTCCAGGGTTAGGGTTATGGTTATTATGGTTAGGGATTGGTTTAGGGTTTTTGTGGTTAGGGTTAGGGTTGTTGTTAGGGTTAGGGTTATTGTGGTTATGGTGAGGGTTGGGGTGAGGGTTATTGTGGTTTGGGTTGGGGTTAGAGTTAGGGTTATTGTGGCTAGGGTTATTGTTGTTAGTGCTAGGGTTATTGTGGGTAGGGTAAGGGTTAGGGTTAGGGCTAGGGTTAGTGTTATCTTGGTTGCGGTTAGGTTTATTTTAGGAAAAAATTTTTCCTGTCCCATGGCTTTCAAATTTTCCACGCCGGCATAGAATTTGACTCTGAATCCGAATGTGCCCTGGGTTTTCCCATCGGATGCTTCGTTTTTGCTCTACAGCCAAAAACATCCCAAGTTCGCCGTTAACTCTCTATGGTTAGGGTTAGGGTTATTCTGGTTAGGGTTGGGGTTAGGGTTAGGATTATTTTGGTTAGGGTTAGGGTTAGGGCTAGGGTTAGGTTTAGGGTTAGGTTTAGGGTTGGGGTTAGGGCAAGGGTTAGGGTTATTGTGGTTAGGGTTAGGGCTAGGGTTAGGGTTATTGTGGTTAGGGTTGGGGTTAGGGTTATTTTGGTTAGGGTTGGGGCTAGGGTTAGGGTTATTGTGGTTAGGGTTATTTTAGGAAAAAATGTTTCGTCACCCATGACTTTCAAATTTCCCATGCCGACATGGAATTTGACTCTGAATCCCAATCTGCCCTCCGTTCTCCCATCGGATGCTTCGTTTTCGCTCTACAGCCCAAAACATCCCAGGTTCGCCGTTAACTCTCTTAGGGTTAGGGTTATTGTGGTTTGGGTTAGGGTTATTGTGGTTGGGGTCAGGGCTAGGGTTAGGGTTATTGTGATTAGGGTTGGGGTTGGGGCTATTGTCGTTAGGGTTAGGGTTGGGGCTAGGGTTATTCTGGTTAGGGTTGGGGTAAGGCTTAGGGTTGGGGTTTGGGCTAGGGTTATTGTGGGTAGGGTTAGGGTTATTTTAGGAAAAAATTTTTAGTCTCCAATGGCTTTCAAATTTACCATGCCGACATAGAATCTGACTCTGAATCCGAATCTGCCCTCCGTTTTCCCGTCGGATGCTTCGTTTTCGCTCTACAGCCCAAAACATCCCAAGTTCGCCGTTAACTCTCTAGGGCTAGGGTAAGGGTTATGGTTATTATGGTTAGGGTTAGGGTTAGGGTTAGGGTTGTGGTTAGGGTTAGGGCTAGGGTTAGGGTTGTTGTGGTTAGGGTCGGGGTTGGGGTTATTCTGGTTAAGGTGAGGGTTGGGGCTAGGATTATTGTGGGTAGGGTTGGGGTTAGGGTTATTGCGGTTAGGGTTAGGGCTATTTTAGGAAAAAAATTTTCCTCTCCCATGACTTTCAAATTTTCCATGTCGACATAGAATTTGACTCTGAATCCCAATCTGCCCTCCGTTTTCCCATCGGATGCTTGGTTTTCGCTCTACAGCCCAAAACATCCAAGGTTCTTCGTTAACTCCCTAGGGTTAGGGTTAGGGTTATTGTGGTTGGGGTTAAGGTTGTTGTGGTTAGGGGTAGGGTTAGGGTTATTGTGGTTAGGGTTAGGGTTGGGGTTAGGGCTATGGCTAGGGTTATTGCTGCTAGCGTTAGGGTTAGGGTTATTGCGGTTGGGGTTAGGCTTAGGTTTAGGGTTATGGTTCGGGTTATTGTGGTTAGGGCTTGGGTAAGGGTTAGGGCTTGGGTTAGGGTTAGGGTTATTTTAGTAAAAACTTTTTCTTCTCCCATGGCTTTCAAATTTACCATGCCGATATAGAATTTGACTCTGAATCCGAATCTGCCCTCCGTTTTCCCATCCGATACTTCGTTTTGGCTCTACAGCCAAAAACATCCCAAGTTCGCCGTTAACTCTATAGGGTTAGCGTTAGGGCTAGGGTTATTGTGTATCGGGTTAGGGCTAGGGTTATTGTGGTTAGTGTTAGTGTTACGGTTATTGTGGTTAGGGTTATGGTTGGGGTTGTGGTTAGGGTCATTGCGGTAAGGGTTAGGGTTAGGGTTATTGTGGTTAGGGTTAGGGTTATTGTGGTTATGGCTGGTGTTGGGGCTAGGGTTATTGTGGGTAGGGTTAGGGTTAGGGTTGGGGTTAGGGCTAGTGTTAGGGTTATTTTGGTTACGGTTAGGGTTATTTTAGGAAAAAAATTTCCTCCCTCACGTGTACAGGCATGCATAAAGCTTTTGAACAACGTATCCTCCAATGACCAACATCCCTTGCATCCCCTGTGCCCAAAAAAGTCTTCGTTTTCGGGTCGTTTCTTGCAACCGTATTGTGACACTACCCGAAGAAGAAACTCTTTCTTTCCTGCTGCCATAATTATAGCGAATAACACTCACATCGATTGACCAGCAGTCTATTTATGATAAATATGTTAACCTGCATACTACATGTAAACAAAATCGTGCGTACATTTGAACTCATGCCCCAATGTATTAATTACTGTCAATTGAAAACGTCCGAGTGACTTATATGATGACTTTGTATGATTTTCATTTACCGAATATAAACATTACTCTCTCTCTCTCTCTCTTCAAATTTACCATGCCGATATGGAATTTGACTCTGAATCCGAATCTGCCCCCCGTTTTCCCATCGAATGCTTCGTTTTCGCTCTACAGCCGAAAACATCCCAAGCTCGCCGTTAACTCTCTAGGGTAAGGAATAGGGATAGGGTTATTGTGGTTAGGGTTAGGGCTAGGGTTAGGGTTATTGTAGTTAGGGTTGGGGTTAGGGTTAGTGTTATTGTGGTTAGGGTGAGGGTTGGGGCTAGGATTATCGTGGGTAGGGTTAGGGTTAGGGTTAGGGTTGGGGTTAGGGTTATTGTGGTTAGGCTTATTGTGGTTTGGCTTAGGCCTATTTTAGGAAAAAATTTTACCTCTCCGATGGCTATCAAATTTACCATGCCGATATAGAATTTGACTCTGAATCCGAATCTGCCCTACGTTTTCCCATCCGATGCTTCGTTTTCGCTCTACAGCCCAAAACATCCCAAGTTCGCTGTTAACTCTCTAGGGTTAGCGTTAGGGTTAGGGTTACTGTGTATAGGGCTAGGGTTAGGGTTATTGTGGTTAGGGATAGGGTTAGGATTGTGGTTAAAGTTACGGTTATTGTGGCTAGGGTTGCGGTAACGGTTAGGGTTATTTTAGGAAAAAATTTTTCCTCTCCCATGGCTTTCAAATTTACCATGCTGATATAGAATTTGACTCTGAATCCGAATCTCCCCTCCGTTTTCCCATCCGATACTTCGTTTTCAATCTACAGCCCAAAACATCCCAAGTTCGCCGTTAACTCTCTAGGGTTAGCGTTAGGAATAGGGTTATTGTGGTTAGGATTAGGGCTAGGGTTAGGGTTATTGTGGCTAAAGTTGGGGTTAGCGTTATTGTGGTTAGGGTGAAGGTTGGGGCTAGGATTATGGTGGGTAGGGTTAGGGTTGGGGTTAGGGTTATTGTGGTTAGGCTTATTGTGGTTTGGCTTAGGGCTATTTTAGGAAAAAAATTTACCTCTGCCATGGCTATCAAATTTACCATGCCGATATAGAATTTGACTCTGAATCCGAATCTGCCCTACGTTTTCCCATCCGATGCTTTGTTTTCGCTCCACAGCCCAAAACAACCCAAGTTCGCCGTTAGCTCTCTAGGGTTAGCGTTAGGGTTAGGGTTAGGGTTAGGGTTAGGGTTACTGTGTATAGGTTTAGGGTTATTGTGGTTAGGGATAGGGTTAGGATTAGGGTTAAAGTTACGGTTATTGTGGCTAGGGTTGCGGTAACGGTTAGGCTTATTTTAGGAAAAAATTTTTCCTCTCCCATGGCTGTCAAATTTGCACATGCCGATATAGAATTTGACTCTGAATCCGAATCTCCCCTCCGTTTTCCCATCCGATACTTCGTTTTCGCTCTACAGCCCAAAACATCCCAAGTTCGCCGTTAACTCTCTAGGGTTAGCGTTAGGGTTTGGGTTATTATGTATAGGGTTAGGGCTACGGTTATTGTGGTTAGTGTTAGGGTTAGGGTTATTGTGGTTAGGGATAGGGTTAGAGTAAAAGTTACGGTTATTCTGGTTAGGGTTGCGGTAGCGGTTGGGGTTATTATAGGAAAAAAAATTTCCTCTTTCGTGGCTTTCAAATTTACCATGCCGATATAGAATTTGACTCCCAATCCGAGTCTACCCTCCGTTATCTCATCCGATGCTTCGTTTTTATTCTGCAGCCCAAAACATCCCAAGTTCAACGTTAACTCTCTAGGGTTAGCGTTAGGGTTAGGGTTATTGTGTATAGGGTTAGGGCTAGGGTGAGGGTTAGGGTTATTGTGGTTAGGGTTTGGGTTAGGGCTAGGGTTATTGTGGTTAGCGTTAGGGTTAGGGTTATTGCGGTTGGGGTTAGGGTTAGAGTTATGGTTCGGGTTATTGTGGCTAGGTTTGGGGTTAGGGTTAGGGTTATTTTAGTAAAAATTTTTTCCTCTCCTATGGCTATCAAATTTACCATGCCGATATAGAATTTGACTCTGAATCCGAATCTGCCCACGGTTTTCCCATCCGATGCTTCGTTTTCGCTATACAGCCCAAAACATCGAAAGTTCTCCGTTAACTCTCTAGGGTCAGCGTTAGGGTTAGGGTTATTGTGTATAGGGCTAGGGTTAGGGTTAGGGTTAGGGTTATTGTGGTTAGGGATAGGGTTAGGATTAGGGTTAAAGTTACGGTTATTGTGGCTAGGGTTGCGGTAACGGTTAGGGATATTTTAGGAAAAAATTTTTCCTCTCCCATGGCTTTCAAATTTACCATGCCGATATAGAATTTGACTCCCAATCCGAGTCTGCCCTCCGTTATCCCATCCGATGCTTCGTTTTCATTCTACAGTCCAAAACATCCCAAGTTCGCCGTTAACTCTCTACGGTTAGGGCTAGAGTTAGGGTCAGGGTTATTGTGGTTACTGTGCGGGTTTGGGCTAGGGTTATTGTGGTTAGCGTTAGGGTTAGGGTTATTGCGGTTAGGGTTAGGGTTTTGGTTCGGGTTATTGTGGTTAGGGTTGGGGTTAGGGTTAGGGTTACGGTTAGGGTTATTTTAGGAAAAACTTTTTCCTCTCCCATGGCTTTCAAATTTACCATGCCGATATAGAATTTGACTCTGAATCCGAATCTGCCCTCCGTTTTCCCATCCGATACTTCGTTTTGGCTCTACAGCCCAAAACATCCCAAGTTCGCCGTTAACTCTCTAGGGTTAGCGTTAGGGTTGGGGTTATTATGTATAGGGTTAGGGCTGCGGTTATTGTGGTTAGTGTTAGGCTTAGGGTTATTGTGGTTAGGGATAGGGTTAGGGTAAAAATTTCGGTTATTCTGGTTAGGGTTGCGGTAACGGTTGGGGTTATTATAGGAAAAAAAATTTCCTCTCTCGTGGCTTTCAAATTTACCATGCCGATATAGAATTTGACTCCCAATCCGAGTCTACCCTCCGTTATCCCATCCGATGCTTCGTTTTTATTCTACAGCGCAAAACATCCCAAGTTCAACGTTAACTCTCTAGGGTTAGCGTTAGGGTTAGGGTTATTGTGTATAGGGTTAGGGCTAGGGTTATTGTGGTTAGTGTTAATGTTAGAGTTATTCTGGTTAGGGCTAGGGTTGTTGTGGTTAGGGTTAGGGTTGTGGTTAGGGTCATTGCGGTTAGGGTTATTTTAGGAAAAGAATTTTCCTCCCTCATGGCTTTCAAATTTACCATGCCGATATGGAATTTGACTCTGAATCCGAATCTGCCCTCCGTTTTCAGATCGGATGCTTCGTTTTCGCTCTACAGCCCAAAACATCCCAACTTTGCCATTAACTCTCTAGGGTTAGGGTTAGGGTTAGGGATATTGTGGTTAGGGTTAGGGTTATTGTGGTTAGGGTTAGGGCTAGGGTTAGGGTTATTGTGGTTAGGGTTGGGGTTAGGGTTAGGGTTATTGTGGTTAGGGTTAGGGTTGGGGCTAGGGTTATTGTGGGTAGGGTTAGGGTTAGGGTTAGGGCTAGGGTTAGGGTTATTGTGGTTAGGGTTAGGGCTAGGGTTAGGGTTATTGTGGTTAGCGTTGGGGTTAGGGTTATTGTGGTTAGGGTTAGGGTTAGGTTCAGGGTTAGGGCTATTGTGGTTAGGGTTAGGGCTAGGGTTATTGTGGTTAGCGTTAGGATTAGGGTTATTGCGGTTGGGGTTAGGGTTAGAGTTATGGTTCGGGTTATTGTGGCTAGGTTTGGGGTTAGGGTTAGGGTTATTTTAGTAAAAACTTTTTCCTCTCCTATGGCTATCAAATTTACCATGCCGATATAGAATTTGACTCTGAATCCGAATCTGCCCACGGTTTTCCCATCCGATGCTTCGTTTTCGCTATACAGCCCAAAACATCGAAAGTTCTCCGTTAACTCTCTAGGGTTAGAGTTAGCGTTAGGGTTATTGTGTATAGGGCTAGGGTTAGGGTTAGGGTTATTGTGGTTAGGGATGTTTTTGGGTTAGGGGTAGGGTTAAAGTTACGGTTATTGTGGTTAGGGTTGCGGTAACGGTTAGGGTTATTTTAGGAAAAAATTTTTCCTCTCCCATGGCTTTCAAATTTACCATGCCGATATAGAATTTGACTCCCAATCCGAGTCTGCCCTCCGTTATCCCATCCGATGCTTCGTTTTCATTCTACAGTCCAAAACATGCCAAGTTCGCCGTTAACTCTCTACGGTTAGGGCTAGAGTTAGGGTCAGGGTTTTTGTGGTTACTGTGCGGGTTAGGGTTATTGCGGTTAGGGTTAGGGTTTTGGTTCGGGTTATTGTGGTTAGGGTTGGGGTTAGGGTTAGGGTTATTTTAGGAAAAACTTTTTCCTCTCCCATGGCTTTCAAATTTACCATGCCGATATAGAATTTGACTCTGAATCCGAATCTCCCCTCCGTTTTCCCATCCGATACTTCGTTTTGGCTCTACAGCCCAAAACATCCGAAGTTCGCCGTTAACACTCTGGGGTTAGCGTTAGGGTTGGGGTTATTATGTATAGGGTTAGGGCTGCGGTTATTGTGGTTAGTGTTAGGCTTAGGGTTATTGTGGTTAGGGATAGGGTTAGGGTAAAAATTTCGGTTATTCTGATTAGGGTTGCGGTAACGGTTGGAGTTATTATAGGAAAAAAATTTCCTCTCTCGTGGCTTTCAAATTTACCATGCCGATATAGAATTTGACTCCCAATCCGAGTCTACCCTCCGTTATCCCATCCGATGCTTCGTTTTTATTCTACAGCGCAAAACATCCCAAGTTCAACGTTAACTCTCTAGGGTTAGCGTTAGGGTTAGGGTTATTGTGTATAGGGTTAGGGCTAGGGTTATTGTGGTTAGTGTTAATGTAAGAGTTATTCTGGTTAGGGCTAGGGTTGTTGTGGTTAGGGTTAGGGTTGTGGTTAGGGTCATTGCGGTTAGGGTTATTTTAGGAAAAGAATTTTCCTCCCTCATGGCTTTCAAATTTACCATGCCGATATGGAATTTGACTCTTGGGTTAGGGTTAGGTTCAGGGTTAGGGCTATTGTGGTTAGGGTTAGGGCTAGGGTTATTGTGGTTAGCGTTAGGGTTAGGGTTATTGTGGTTAGGGTTAGGGCTAGGGTTGGGGATAGGGTTAGGGTTATTGTAGCTAGGGTTAGTGTTAGGGCTAGGGTTATTGTGGTTAGGGTTGTGGTTAGGATTATTGTGGGTACGGTTACGGTTAGGGCTAGGGTTAGGGTTATTTTGGTACGGTTAGGGTTATTTTAGGAAGAAATTTTTCCTCTCCCATGGCTTTCAAATTTACCATGCCGGCATAGAATTTGACTCTGAATCCGAATCTTCCCTCAGTTTTCCCATCGGATGCTTCGTTTTCGCTCTACAGCCCAAAGCATCCCGAAATCGCCGCTAACTCTCTAGGGTTAGGGATAGGGACAGGAGTATTGTAGTTAGGGTTAGGTTCAGGGTTAGGGTTAGGGTTATTGTGGATAGGGTTAGGGTTATTGTGGTTAGGGTTAGTGTTGGGCCTAGGGTTATTGTGGGTAGGGTTAGGGTTAGGGTTAGGGTTATTTTGGTTACGGTTAGGGTTATTTTAGGAAAAAAACTTTTCTCTCCCATGGCTGTCAAATTTGCACATGCCGACATAGAATTTGACTCTGAATCCGAATCTGCCCTCCGTTTTCCCATCGGATGCTTCGTTTTCGCTCCACAGCCCAAAACATCCCAAGTTCGCCGTTAACTCTCTAGGGTTAGGGTTATTGTGGTTAGGGTTGGGGTTGGGGTTAGGGTTGGGGTTAGGGTTGGGGCTAGGGTTATTGTTGGTAGGGTTAGGGTTAGGGCTGGGGATAGGGTTATTTTGGTAACCGTTACGGTTATTTCAGGAAAAAAATTTTCCTCTGCCATGGCTTTAAATTTACCATGCCGATATAGAATTTGACTCCCAATTCGAGTCTGCCCTCCGTCATCCCATCCGATGCTTCGTTTTCATTCTGTAGGCCAAAATATCCCAAGTTCGCCGTTAACTCTCTAGGGTTAGGGCTAGAGTTAGGGTCAGGGTTATTGTGGTTGGGGTTAGGGTTAGGGCAAGGGTTATTGTGGTTAGCGTTTAGGTTAGGGTTATTGTGTTTCGGGTTAAAGTTAGGGTTAGGGTTATGGTTCGGGTGATTGTGGTTAGGGTTGGGGTTAGGGTTGGGGTTACGGTTAGGGTTACTTAAGGAAAAACTTTTTCCTCTCCCATGGCTTTCAAATTTACCATGCCGATATAGAATTTGACTCTGAATCCGAATCTGCCCTCGGTTTTCCAATCCGATGCTTCGTTTTATTCTACAGCCCAAAACATCCCAAGTTCGCCGTTAACACTCTGGGGTTAGCGTTAGGGTTGGGGTTATTATGTATAGGGTTAGGGCTGCGGTTATTGTGGTTAGTGTTAGGCTTAGGGTTATTGTGGTTAGGGATAGGGTTAGGGTAAAAATTTCGGTTATTCTGGTTAGGTTGCGGTAACGGTTGGGGTTATTATAGGAAAAACAATTTCCTCTCTCGTGGCTTTCAAATTTACCATGCCGATATAGAATTTGACTCCCAATCCGAGTCTACCCTCCGTTATCCCATCCGATGCTTCGTTTTTATTCTACAGCGCAAAACATCCCAAGTTCAACGTTAACTCTCTAGGGTTAGCGTTAGGGTTAGGGTTATTGTGTATAGGGTTAGGGCTAGGGTTATTGTGGTTAGTGTTAATGTTAGAGTTATTCTGGTTAGGGCTAGGGTTGTTGTGGTTAGGGTTAGGGTTGTGGTTAGGGTCATTGCGGTTAGGGTTAGGGTTATTTTAGGAAAAGAATTTTCCTCCCTCATGGCTTTCAAATTTACCATGCCGATATGGAATTTGACTCTTGGGTTAGGGTTAGGTTCAGGGTTAGGGATATTGTGGTTAGGGTTAGGGCTAGGGTTATTGTGGTTAGCGTTAGGGTTAGGGTTATTGTGGTTAGGGTTAGGGCTAGGGTTGGGGATAGGGTTAGGGTTATTGTAGCTAGGGTTAGTGTTAGGGCTAGGGTTATTGTGGTTAGGGTTGTGGTTAGGATTATTGTGGGTACGGTTACGGTTAGGGCTAGGGTTAGGGTTATTTTGGTACGGTTAGGGTTATTTTAGGAAGAAATTTTTCCTCTCCCATGGCTTTCAAATTTACCATGCCGGCATAGAATTTGACTCTGAATCCGAATCTTCCCTCAGTTTTCCCATCGGATGCTTCGTTTTCGCTCTACAGCCCAAAGCATCCCGAAATCGCCGTTAACTCTCTAGGGTTAGGGATAGGGATAGGAGTATTGTAGTTAGGGTTAGGTTCAGGGTTAGGGTTAGGGTTATTTTGGTTACGGTTAGGGTTATTTTAGGAAAAAAACTTTTCTCTCCCATGGCTGTCAAATTTGCACATGCCGACATAGAATTTGACTCTGAATCCGAATCTGCCCTCCTTTTTCCCATCGGATGCTTCGTTTTCGCTCCACAGCCCAAAACATCCCAAGTTCGCCGTTAACTCTCTAGGGTTAGGGATAGGGTTATTCTGGTTAGGGTTAGGGCTAGGGTTAGGGTTATTGTGGTTAGGGTTAGGGTTGGGGCTAGGGTTATTGTGGGTAGGGTTAGGGTTAGGGCTGGGGTTAGGGCTAGGATTAGGGTTATTTTGGTTACGGTTAGGGTTATTTTAGGAAAAAAAATTTTCTCTCCAATGGCTTTCAAATTTACCATGCCGATATAGAATTTGACTCCCAATCCGAGTGTGCCCGCCGTCATCCCATCCGATGCTTCGTTTTCATTCTATAGGCCAAAATATCCCAAGTTCGCCGTTAACTCTCTAGGGTTAGGGCTAGAGTTAGGGTCAGGGTTATTGTGGTTGGGGTTAGGGTTAGGGCAAGGGTTATTGTGGTTAGCGTTTAGGTTAGGGTTATTGTGTTTCGGGTTAAAGTTAGGGTTAGGGTTATGGTTCGGGTGATTGTGGTTAGGGTTGGGGTTAGGGTTGGGGTTACGGTTAGGGTTACTTAAGGAAAAACTTTTTCCTCTCCCATGGCTTTCAAATTTACCATGCCGATATAGAATTTGACTCTGAATCCGAATCTGCCCTCGGTTTTCCAATCCGATGCTTCGTTTTTATTCTACAGCCCAAAACATCCCAAGTTCAACGTTAACTCTCTAGGGTTAGCGTTAGGGTTATTGTGTATAGGGTTAGGGTTTGGGTTAGGGTTAGGGTTATTGTGGTTAGTGTTAGGGTAAGGGTTATTGCGGTTGGGGTTAGGGTTAGAGTTACGGTTCGGGTTATTGTGGTTAGTGTTAGGGTAAGGGTTATTGCGGTTGGGGTTAGGGTTAGAGTTACGGTTCGGGTTATTGTGGTTAGGTTTCGGGTTAGGGTTAGGGTTATTTTAGTAAAAACTTTTTCCACTCCCATGGCTATCAAATTTACCATGCCGATATAGAATTTGACTCTGAATCCGAATCTGCCCTCGGTTTTCCCATCCGATGCTTCGTTTTCGCTCTACAGCCCAAAACATCCCAAGTTCGCCGTTAACTCTCCAGGGTTAGCGTTAGGGTTAGGGTTATTTTGTATAGGGCTAGGGTTAGGGTTAGGGTTATTGTGGTTAGGGATAGGGTTAGGATTAGGGTTGAAGTTACGGTTATTGTGGCCTGGGTTGCGGTAACGGTTAGGGTTATTTTAGGAAAAAATTTTTCCTCTCCCATGGCTTTCAAATTTACCATGCCGATATAGAATTTGACTCCCAATCCGAGTCTGCCCTCCGTTATCCCATCCGATGCTTCGTTTTCATTCTACAGCCCAAAACATCCCAAGTTCGCCGTTAACTCTCTAGGGTTACGGCTAGGGTTAGGGTTATTGTGGTTTGGGTTTGGGTTAGGGCTAGGGTTACTGTGGTTAGGGTTGGGGATAGGGTTAGGGGTACGGTTAGGGTTATTTTAGTAAAAACTTTTTCTTCTCCCATGGTTTTCAAATTTACCATGCCGATATAGAATTTGACTCTGAATCCGAATCTCTCCTCCGTTTTCCCATCCGATACTTTGTTTTGGCTCTACAGCCCAAAACATCCGAAGTTCGCCGTTAACTCTCTTGGGTTAGGGTTAGGGATAGGGCTATTGTGGTTAGGGTTAGGGCTAGGGTTATTGTGGTTAGCGTTAGGGTTAGGGTTATTGTGGTTAGGGTTAGGGCTAGGGTTGGGGATAGGGTTAGGGTTATTGTAGCTAGGGTTAGTGTTAGGGCTAGGGTTATTGTGGTTAGGGTTGTGGTTAGGATTATTGTGGGTACGGTTACGGTTAGGGCTAGGGTTAGGGTTATTTTGGTACGGTTAGGGTTATTTTAGGAAGAAATTTTTCCTCTCCCATGGCTTTCAAATTTACCATGCCGGCATAGAATTTGACTCTGAATCCGAATCTTCCCTCAGTTTTCCAATCGGATGCTTCGTTTTCGCTCTACATTCCAAAGCATCCCGAAATCGCCGCTAACTCTCTAGGGTTAGGGATTGGGATAGGAGTATTGTAGTTAGGGTTAGGTTCAGGGTTAGGGTTAGGGTTATTGTGGTTAGGGTTAGGGCTAGGGTTAGAGTTATTGTGGTTAGGGTTAGTGTTGGGCCTAGGGTTATTGTGGGTAGGGTTAGGGTTAGGGTTATTTTGGTTACGGTTAGGGTTATTTTAGGAAAAAAACTTTTCTCTCCCATGGCTGTCAAATTTGCACATGCCGACATAGAATTTGACTCTGAATCCGAATCTGCCCTCCGTTTTCCCATCGGATGCTTCGTTTTCGCTCCACAGCCCAAAACATCCCAAGTTCGCCGTTAACTCTCTAGGGTTAGGGATAGGGTTATTCTGGTTAGGGTTAGGGCTAGGGTTAGGGTTATTGTGGTTAGGGTTAGGGTTGGGGCTAGGGTTATTGTGGGTAGGGTTAGGGTTAGGGCTGGGGTTAGGGCTAGGATTAGGGTTATTTTGGTTACGGTTAGGGTTATTTTAGGAAAAAAATATTTTCTCTCCCATGGCTTTCAAATTTACCATGCCGATATAGAATTTGATTCCCAATCCGAGTGTGCCCGCCATCATCCCATCCGATGCTTCGTTTTCATTCTATAGGCCAAAATATCCCAAGTTCGCCGTTAACTCTCTAGGGTTAGGGCTAGAGTTAGGGTCAGGGTTATTGTGGTTGGGGTTAGGGTTAGGGCAAGGGTTATTGTGGTTAGCGTTAGGGTTAGGGTTATTGTGTTTCGGGTTAAAGTTAGGGTTAGGGTTATGGTTCGGGTGATTGTGGTTAGGGTTGGGGTTAGGGTTGGGGTTACGGTTAGGGTTACTTAAGGAAAAACTTTTTCCTCTCCCATGGCTTTCAAATTTACCATGCCGATATAGAATTTGACTCTGAATCCGAATCTGCCCTCGGTTTTCCAATCCGATGCTTCGTTTTTATTCTACAGCCCAAAACATCCCAAGTTCAACGTTAACTCTCTAGGGTTAGCGTTAGGGTTATTGTGTATAGGGTTAGGGCTAGGGTGAGGGTTAGGGTTATTGTGGTTAGGGTTTGGGTTAGGGTTATTGTGGTTAGTGTTAGGGTAAGGGTTATTGCGGTTGGGGTTAGGGTTAGAGTTACGGTTCGGGTTATTGTGGTTAGGGTTAGGGTTAGGGTTAGGGTTAGGGTTAGGGTTAGGGTTAGGGTTAGGGTTAGGGTTAGGGCTAGGGTTAGGGTTAGGGTTATTGTGGTTAGGGATAGGGTTAGGATTAGGGTTGAAGTTACGGTTATTGTGGCTAGGGTTGCGGTAACGGTTAGGGTTATTTTACGAAAAAATTTTTCCTCTCCCATGGCTTTCAAATTTACCATGCCGATATAGAATTTGACTCCCAATCCGAGTCTGCCCTCCGTTATCCCATCCGATGCTTCGTTTTCATTCTACAGCCCTAAACATCCCAAGTTCGCCGTTAACTCTCTACGGTTACGGCTAGGGTTAGGGTTATTGTGGTTTGGGT
>CAJQUW010014852.1:42500-107500 GCA_907163375.1 Prostheceraeus crozeri
GGGTTACGGCTAGGGTTAGGGTTATTGTGGTTTGGGTTTGGGTTAGGGCTAGGGTTACTGTGGTTAGGGTTGGGGATAGGGTTAGGGGTACGGTTAGGGTTATTTTAGTAAAAACTTTTTCTTCTCCCATGGTTTTCAAATTTACCATGCCGATATAGAATTTGACTCTGAATCCGAATCTCTCCTCCGTTTTCCCATCCGATACTTTGTTTTGGCTCTACAGCCCAAAACATCCGAAGTTCGCCGTTAACTCTCTAGGGTTAGGGATAGGGCTATTGTGGTTAGGGTTAGGGCTAGGGTTATTGTGGTTAGCGTTAGGGTTAGGGTTATTGTGGTTAGGGTTAGGGCTAGGGTTGGGGATAGGGTTAGGGTTATTGTAGCTAGGGTTAGTGTTAGGGCTAGGGTTATTGTGGTTAGGGTTGTGGTTAGGATTATTGTGGGTACGGTTACGGTTAGGGCTAGGGTTAGGGTTATTTTGGTACGGTTAGGGTTATTTTAGGAAGAAATTTTTCCTCTCCCATGGCTTTCAAATTTACCATGCCGGCATAGAATTTGACTCTGAATCCGAATCTTGCCTCAGTTTTCCAATCGGATGCTTCGTTTTCGCTCTACATTCCAAAGCATCCCGAAATCGCCGCTAACTCTCTAGGGTTAGGGATTGGGATAGGAGTATTGTAGTTAGGGTTAGGTTCAGGGTTAGGGTTAGGGTTATTGTGGTTAGGGTTAGGGCTAGGGTTAGAGTTATTGTGGTTAGGGTTAGTGTTGGGCCTAGGGTTATTGTGGGTAGGGTTAGGGTTAGGGTTATTTTGGTTACGGTTAGGGTTATTTTAGGAAAAAAACTTTTCTCTCCCATGGCTGTCAAATTTGCACATGCCGACATAGAATTTGACTCTGAATCCGAATCTGCCCTCCGTTTTCCCATCGGATGCTTCGTTTTCGCTCCACAGCCCAAAACATCCCAAGTTCGCCGTTAACTCTCTAGGGTTAGGGATAGGGTTATTCTGGTTAGGGTTAGGGCTAGGGTTAGGGTTATTGTGGTTAGGGTTAGGGTTGGGGCTAGGGTTATTGTGGGTAGGGTTAGGGTTAGGGCTGGGGTTAGGGCTAGGATTAGGGTTATTTTGGTTACGGTTAGGGTTATTTTAGGAAAAAAATATTTTCTCTCCCATGGCTTTCAAATTTACCATGCCGATATAGAATTTGATTCCCAATCCGAGTGTGCCCGCCATCATCCCATCCGATGCTTCGTTTTCATTCTATAGGCCAAAATATCCCAAGTTCGCCGTTAACTCTCTAGGGTTAGGGCTAGAGTTAGGGTCAGGGTTATTGTGGTTGGGGTTAGGGTTAGGGCAAGGGTTATTGTGGTTAGCGTTAGGGTTAGGGTTATTGTGTTTCGGGTTAAAGTTAGGGTTAGGGTTATGGTTCGGGTGATTGTGGTTAGGGTTGGGGTTAGGGTTGGGGTTACGGTTAGGGTTATTTTAGGAAAAAAGTTTTCCTCTCCCATGGCTTTCAAATTTACCATGCCGATATAGAATTTGACTCTGAATCCGAATCTGCCCTCGGTTTTCCAATCCGATGCTTCGTTTTTATTCTACAGCCCAAAACATCCCAAGTTCAACGTTAACTCTCTAGGGTTAGCGTTAGGGTTATTGTGTATAGGGTTAGGGCTAGGGTGAGGGTTAGGATTAGGGTTGAAGTTACGGTTATTGTGGCTAGGGTTGCGGTAACGGTTAGGGTTATTTTACGAAAAAATTTTTCCTCTCCCATGGCTTTCAAATTTACCATGCCGATATAGAATTTGACTCCCAATCCGAGTCTGCCCTCCGTTATCCCATCCGATGCTTCGTTTTCATTCTACAGCCCTAAACATCCCAAGTTCGCCGTTAACTCTCTACGGTTACGGCTAGGGTTAGGGTTATTGTGGTTTGGGTTTGGGTTAGGGCTAGGGTTATTGTGGTTAGGGTTGGGGATAGGGTTAGGGGTACGGTTAGGGTTATTTTAGTAAAAACTTTTTCTTCTCCCATGGTTTTCAAATTTACCATGCCGATATAGAATTTGACTCTGAATCCGAATCTCTCCTCCGTTTTCCCATCCGATACTTTGTTTTGGCTCTACAGCCCAAAACATCCGAAGTTCGCCGTTAACTCTCTTGGGTTAGGGTTAGGGATAGGGCTATTGTGGTTAGGGTTATTGTGGTTAGGGTTAGGGCTAGGGGTTGGGGTTAGGGTTAGGGTTATTGTGGTTAGGGTGAGGGTTTGAGCTAGGGTTATTGTGGGTAGGGTTAGGGTTAGGGTTCTGGTTAGGGTTAGGGTTAGGGTTATTTTGGTTGCGGTTAGGGTTATTTTAGGAAATAAATTTTCTTGTCTCATGGCTTTCAAATTTGCCATGCCGACATGGAATTTGACTCTGAATCCGAATCTGCCGTCCGTTTTCCCATCCGATACTTCGTTTTCGCTTTACAGCCCAAAACATCCCAAGTTTGCCATTAACTCTATAGGATTAGGGTTAGCGTTATTGTGGCTAGGGTTAGGGTTATTGTGGTTAGGGTTAGGGTTGGGGCTAGGGTTATTGTGGGTAGGGTTAGGGTTAGGGCTAGGGTTAGGGTTGTTTTGGTTACGGTTAGGGTTATTTTAGGAAAAAATGTTTCCTCTCCCATGGCTTTCAAATTTGCCATGCCCGCATAGAATTTGACTCTGAATCCGAATCTGCCCTCCGTTTTCCCATCGGATGCTTCGTTTTCGCTCTACAGCCCAAAACATCCCGAGTTCGCCGTTAACTCTCTAACATTAGGGTTAGGGATAGGTTATTGTGGTTAGGGTTAGGGTTATTGTGGTTAGGGTTATTGTTGGGGCTAGGGCTAGGGTTGTTGTGGTTAGGTTGAGGGTTGGTGCTAGGATTATTGTGGGTAGGGTTAGGGTTAGGGTTAGGGTTAGGGTTAGGGTTAGGGTTAGGGTTAGGGTTAGGGTTAGGGTTAGGGTTAGGGTTAGGGTCAGGATTAGGGTTAGGGTTAGTGTTAGGGTTAGGTTTAGGGTTAGGGTTAGGGTTAGGGCTAGGGCTAGGGTTAGGGTTAGGGTTAGGGCTAGGGTTAGGGTTAGGGTTTTTGTGGTTAGGGATAGGGTTAGGATTAGGGTTAAAGTTACGGTTATTGTGGCTAGGGTTGCGGTAACGGTTAGGGTTGTTTTAGGAAAAAATTTTTCCTCTCCCATGGCTATCAAATTTACCTTGCCGATATAGAATTTGACTCCCAATCCGAAGCTGCCCTCCGTTTTCCCATCCGATGCTTCGTTTTCATTCTACAGCCCAAAGGATCCCTAGTTCGCAGTTAACTCTCTAACATTAGGGTTAGGATAGGTCATTGTGGTTATGGTTAGGGTTATTGTGGTTAGGGTTATTGTTTGGGCTAGGGCTAGGGTTGTTGTGGTTAGGATCGGGGTTAGGGTTATTTTGGTTAGGGTGAAGGTTGGTGCTAGGATTATTGTGGGTAGGGTTAGGGTTAGGGTTAGGGTTAGGGTTAGGGTTAGGGTTAGGGTTAGGGTTAGGGTTAGGGTTAGGGTTAGGGTTAGGGGCAGGGTTAGGATTAGGGTTAGGGTTAGGGCTAGGGTTAGGGTTAGGGTTAGGGCTAGGGTTAGGGTTAGGGTTAGGGCTAGGGTTAGGGTTAGGGTTATTGTGGTTAGGGATAGGGCTAGGATTAGGGTTAAAGTTACGGTTATTGTGGCTAGGGTTGCGGTAACGGTTAGGGTTGTTTTAGGAAAAAATTTTTCCTCTCCCATGGCTTTCAAATTTACCATGCCGGCATAGAATTTGACTCTGAATCCGAATCTGCCTTCCGTTTTCCCATCGGATGCTTCGTTTTCGCTCTACAGCCCAAAACATCCCGAGTTCGCCGTTAACTCTCTAGCATTAGGGTTAGGGATAGGGTTATTGTGGTTAGGGTTAGGGTTATTGTGGTTAGGGTTATTGTTGGGGCTAGGGCTAGGGTTGTTGTGGTTAGGGTTATTGTGGTTAGGGTGAGGGTTGGTGCTAGGATTATTGTGGGTAGGGTTAGGGTCCGGGTTAGGGATAGGGTTAGGGTTAGGGTTAGGGGTAGGGTTAGGATTAGGGTTAGGGTTAGTGTTAGGGTTAGGTTTAGGGTTAGGGTTAGGGCTATGGCTAGGGTTAGGGTTAGGGTTAGGGCTAGGGTTAGGGTTAGGGTTATTGTGGTTAGGGATAGGCTTAGGATTAGGGTTAAAGTTACGGTTATTGTGGCTAGGGTTGCGGTAACGGTTAGGGTTGTTTTAGGAAAAAATTTTTCCTCTCCCATGGCTTATAAATTTACCATGCCGATATAGAATTTGACTCCCAATCCGAGTCTGCCCTCCGTTATCCCATCCGATTCTTCGTTTTCATTCTACAGCCCAAAACATCCCGAGTTCGCCGTTAACTCTCTACGGTTAGGGCTATTGTTAAGGTTAGGATTATTGTGGTGAGGGTTTGGGTTAGGGCTAGGGTTATTGTGGTTAGGGTTAGGGTTATTGCGGTTGGGGTTAGGGTTAGGGTTATGGTTTGGGTTATTGTGGTTAGGGTTGGTGTTAGGGTTAGGGTTACGGTTAGGGTTATTTTAGTAAAAACTTTTTCCTCTCCCATGGTTTTCAAATTTACCATGCCGATATAGAGTTTGACTCCCAATCCGAGTCTGCCCTCCGTTATCCCATCCGATGCTTCGTTTTCATTCTACAGCCCAAAACATCCCGAGTTCGCCGTTAATTCTCTACGGTTAAGGCTAGGGTTAGGGTTATTGTGGCTAGGTTTTGGGTTAGGGCTAGGGTTATTGTGGTTAGGGCTAGGGTTATTGCGGTTGGGGTTAGGGTTAGGGTTAGGGTTATGGTTTGGGTTATTGTGGTTAGGGTTGGGGTTGGGGTTAGGGTTACGGTTAGGGTTAGGGCTAGGGTTAGGGTTGTTGTGGTTAGGGTCGGGGTTGGGGTTATTCTGGTTAAGGTGAGGGTTGGAGCTAGGATTATTGTAGGTAGGGTTAGGGTTAGAGTTATTGTGGTTAGGGTTAGGGTTGGGGCCAGGGTTATTGTGGGTAGGGTAAGGGTTAGGGTTACGGTTATGGCTAGGGTTAGGGTTGTTTTGGTTACGGTTTGGGTTATTTTAGGAAAAAAATTTTCCTCTCCCATGGCTTTCAAATTTGCCATGCCGGCATAGAATCTGACTCTGAATCCGAATCTGCCCTCCGTTTTCCCGTCGGATGCTTCGTTTTCGCTCTACGGCCCAAAACATCCCAAGTTCGCCGTTAACTCTCTAGGGCTAGGGTAAGGGTTATGGTTATTATGGTTAGGGTTAGGGTTAGGGTTGTGGTTAGGGTTAGGGCTAGGGTTAGGGTTGTTGTGGTTAGGGTCGGGGTTGGGGTTATTCTGGTTAAGGTGAGGGTTGGAGCTAGGATTATTGTGGGTAGGGTTGGGGTTAGGGTTATTGCGGTTAGGGTTAGGGCTATTTTAGGAAAAAATTTTTCCTCTCCCATGACTTTCAAATTTTCCATGTCGACATAGAATTTGACTCTGAATCCCAATCTGCCCTCCGTTTTCCCATCGGATGCTTCGTTTTCGCTCTACAGCCCAAAACATCCAAGGTTCTTCGTTAACTCCCTAGGATTAGGGTTATTGTGGTTGGGGTTAAGGTTGTTGTGGTTAGGGGTAGGGTTAGGGTTATTGTGGTTAGGGTTAGGGTTGGGGTTAGGGCTAGGGCTAGGGTTATTGCTGCTAGCGTTAGGGTTATTGCGGTTGGGGTTAGGCTTAGGGTTAGGGTTATGGTTCGGGTTATTGTGGTTAGGGCTTGGGTTAGGGTTAGGGTTATTTTAGTAAAAACTGTTTCTTCTCCCATGGCTTTCAAATTTACCATGCCGATATAGAATTTGACTCTGAATCCGAATCTGCCCTCCGTTTTCCCATCCGATACTTCGTTTTGGCTCTACAGCCAAAAACATCCCAAGTTCGCCGTTAACTCTATAGGGTTAGCGTTAGGGCTAGGGTTATTGTGTATCGGGTTAGGGCTAGGGTTATTGTGGTTAGTGTTAGTGTTACGGTTATTGTGGTTAGGGTTATGGTTGGGGTTGTGGTTAGGGTCATTGGGGTAAGGGTTAGGGTTATTGTGGTTAGGGTTAGGGTTATTGTGGTTATGGCTGGTGTTGGGGCTAGGGTTATTGTGGGTAGGGTTAGGGTTAGGGTTGGGGTTAGGGCTAGTGTTAGGGTTATTTTGGTTACGGTTAGGGTTATTTTAGGAAAAAAAATTCCTCCCTCATGGCTTTCAAATTTACCATGCCGATATGGAATTTGACTCTGAATCCGAATCTGCCCTCCGTTTTCCCATCGAATGCTTCCTTTTCGCTCTACAGCCGAAAACATCCCAAGCTCGCCGTTAACTCTCTAGGGCAAGGGTTAGGGATAGGGTTATCGTGGGTAGGGTTAGGGTTAGGGTTAGGGTTGGGGTTAGGGTTATTGTGGTTAGGCTTATTGTGTTTTGGCTTAGGGCTATTTTAGGAAAAAATTTTACCTCTCCGATCGCTATCAAATTTACCATGCCGATATAGAATTTGACTCTGAATCCGAATCTGCCCTACGTTTTCCCATCCGATGCTTCGTTTTCGCTTTACAGCCCAAAACATCCCAAGTTCGCTGTTAACTCTCTAGGGTTAGCGTTAGGGTTAGGGTTAGGGTTACTGTGTATAGGGCTAGGGTTAGGGTTATTGTGGTTAGGGATAGGGTTAGGATTGTGGTTAAAGTTACGGTTATTGTGGCTAGGGTTGCGGTAACGGTTAGGGTTATTTTAGGAAAAAAAATTTCCTATCCCATGGCTTTCAAATTTACCATGCTGATATAGAATTTGACTCTGAATCCGAATCTCCCCTCTGTTTTCCCATCCGATACTTCGTTTTGGCTATACAGCCCAAAGCATCCCAAGTTCGCCGTTAACTCTCTAGGGTTAGCGTTAGGGTTTGGGTTATTGTGTATAGGGTTAGGGCTACGGTTATTGTGGTTAGTGTTAGGGTTAGGGTTATTGTGGTTAGGGATAGGTTTAGCGTAAAAGTTACGGTTATCGTGGTTAGGGTTGCGGTAACGGTTGGGGTTATTTTAAGAAAAAAATTTTCCTCTCTCATGGCTTTCAAACTTACCATGCCGATATAGAATTTGACTCCCAATCCGAGTCTACCCTCCGTTATCCCATCCGATGCTTCGTTTTTATTCTGCAGCCCAAAACATCCCAAGTTCAACGTTAACTCTCTAGGGTTAGCGTTAGGGTTAGGGTTATTGTGTATAGGGTTAGGGCTAGGGTGAGGGTTAGGGTTATTGTGGCTAGGGTTTGGGTTAGGGCTAGGGTTATTGTGGTTAGCGTTAGGGTTAGGGTTATTGCGGTTTCGGTTAGGGTTAGAGTTATAGTTCGGGTTATTGTGGTTAGGGTTAGGGTTATTTTAGTAAAAACTTTTTCCTCTCCCATGGCTATCAAATTTACCATGCTGATATAGAATTTGACTCTGAATCCGAATCTGCCCTCGGTTTTCCCATCCGATGCTTCGTTTTCAATCTACAGCCCAAAACATCCCAAGTTCGCCGTTAACTCTCTAGGGTTAGCGTTAGGAATAGTGTTATTGTGGTTAGGGTTAGGGCTAGGGTTACGGTTATTGTGGCTAAAGTTGGGGTTAGGGTTAGGGTTATTGTGGTTAGGGTGAAGGTTGGGGCTAGGATTATGGTGGGTAGGGTTAGGGTTAGGGTTGGGGTTAGGGTTATTGTAGTTAGGCTTATTGTGGTTTGGCTTAGGGCTATTTTAGGAAAAAATTTTACCTCTGCCATGGCTATCAAATTTACCATGCCGATATAGAATTTGACTCTGAATCCGAATCTGCCCTACGTTTTCCCATCCGATGCTTTTTTTCGCTCCACAGCCAAAAACATCCCAAGTTCGCCGTTAGCTCTCTAGGGTTAGCGTTAGGGTTAGGGTTAGGGTTACTGTGTATAGGGTTAGGGTTATTGTGGTTAGGGATAGGGTTAGGATTAGGGTTAAAGTTACGGTTATTGTGGCTAGGGTTGCGGTAACGGTTAGGCTTATTTTAGGAAAAAATTTTTCCTCTCCCATGGCTTTCAAATTTACCATGCCGATATAGAATTTGACTCTGAATCCGAATCTCCCCTCCGTTTTCCCATCCGATACTTCGTTTTCGCTCTACAGCCCAAAACATCCCAAGTTCGCCGTTAACTCTCTAGGGTTAGCGTTAGGGTTTGGGTTATTATGTATAGGGTTAGGGCTACGGTTATTGTGGTTAGTGTTAGGGTTAGGGTTATTGTGGTTAGGGATAGGGTTAGAGTAAAAGTTACGGTTATTCTGGTTAGGGTTGCGGTAACGGTTGGGGTTATTATAGGAAAAAAAATTTCCTCTCTCATGGCTTTCAAATTTACCATGCCGATATAGAATTTGACTCCCAATCCGAGTCTACCCTCCGTTATCCCATCCGATGCTTCGTTTTTATTCTGCAGCCCAAAACATCCCAAGTTCAACGTTAACTCTCTAGGGTTAGCGTTAGGGTTAGGGTTATTGTGTATAGGGTTAGGGCTGGGGTGAGGGTTAGGGTTATTGTGGTTAGGGTTTGGGTTAGGTTTAGGGTTATTGTATATAGGGTTAGGGCTAGGGTTATTGTGGTTAGTGTTAATGTTAGAGTTATTCTGGTTAGGGCTAGGGTTGTTGTGGTTAGGGTTAGGGTTGTGGTTAGGGTCATTGCGGTTAGGGTTAGGGTTATTTTAGGAAAAGAATTTTCCTCCCTCATGGCTTTCAAATTTACCATGCCGATATGGAATTTGACTCTGAATCCGAATCTGCCCTCCGTTTTCAGATCGGATGCTTCGTTTTCGCTCTACAGCCCAAAGCATCCCAACTTTGCCATTAACTCTCTATGGTTAGGGTTAGGGTTAGGGATATTGTGGTTAGGGTTAAGGTTATTGTGGTTAGGGATAGGGCTAGGGTTAGGGTTATTGTGGTTAGGGTTGGGGTTAGGGTTAGGGTTATTGTGGTTAGGGTTAGGGTTGGGACTAGGGTTATTGAGGGTAGGGTTAGGGTTAGGGTTAGGGCTAGGGTTAGGGTTATTGTGGTTAGGGTTAGGGCTAGGGTTAGGGTTATTGTGGTTAGCGTTGGGGTTAGGGTTATTGTGGTTAGGGTTAGGGTTAGGTTCAGGGTTAGGGCTATTGTGGTTAGGGTTAGGGGTAGGGTTATTGTGGTTAGCGTTAGGGTTAGGGTTATTGTGGTTAGGGTTAGGGCTAGGGTTGGGGATAGGGTTAGGGTTATTGTAACTAGGGTTAGTGTTGGGGCTAGGGTTATTGTGGTTAGGGTTGTGGTTAGGATTATTGTGGGTAGGGTTACGGTTAGGGCTAGGGTTAGGGTTATTTTGGTACGGTTAGGGTTATTTTAGGAAGAAATTTTTCCTCTCCCATGGCTTTCAAATTTACCATGCCGGCATAGAATTTGACTCTGAATCCGAATCTTCCCTCAGTTTTCCCATCGGATGCTTCGTTTTCGCTCTACAGCCCAAAGCATCCCGAAATCGCCGCTAACTCTCTAGGGTTAGGGATAGGGATAGGAGTATTGTAGTTAGGGTTAGGTTCAGGGTTAGGGTTAGGGTTATTGTGGTTAGGGTAAGGGCTAGGGTTAGGGTTATTGTGGTTAGGGTTAGTGTTGGGCCTAGGGTTATTGTGGGTAGGGTTAGGGTTAGGGTTATTTTGGTTACGGTTAGGGTTATTTTAGGAAAATTACTTTTCTCTCCCATGACTGTCAAATTTGCACATGCCGACATAGAATTTGACTCTGAATCCGAATCTGCCCTCCGTTTTCCCATCGAATGCTTCGTTTTCGCTCCACAGCCCAAAACATCCCAAGTTCGCCGTTAACTCTCTAGGGTTAGGGATAGGGTTATTCTGGTTAGGGTTAGGGCTAGGGTTAGGGTTATTGTGGTTAGGGTTAGGGTTGGGGCTAGGGTTATTGTGGGTAGGGTTAGGGTTAGGGCTGGGGTTAGGGCTAAGATTAGGGTTATTTTGGTTACGGTTAGGGTTATTTTAGGAAAAAAAATTTTCTCTCCCATGGCTTTCAAATTTACCATGCCGATATAGAATTTGACTCCCAATCCGAGTGTGCCCGCCGTCATCCCATCCGATGCTTCGTTTTCATTCTATAGGCCAAAATATCCCAAGTTCGCCGTTAACTCTCTAGGGTTAGGGCTAGAGTTAGGGTCAGGGTTATTGTGGTTGGGGTTAGGGTTAGGGCAAGGGTTATTGTGGTTAGCGTTAGGGTTAGGGTTATTGTGTTTCGGGTTAAAGTTAGGGTTAGGGTTATGGTTCGCGTGATTGTGGTTAGGGTTGGGGTTAGGGTTGGGGATACGGTTAGGGTTATTTAAGGAAAAACTTTTTCCTCTCCGATGGCTTTCAAATTTACCATGCCGATATAGAATTTGACTCTGAATCCGAATCTGCCCTCGGTTTTCCAATCCGATGCTTCGTTTTTATTCTACAGCCCAAAACATCCCAAGTTCAACGTTAACTCTCTAGGGTTAGCGTTAGGGTTATTGTGTATAGGGTTAGGGCTAGGGTGAGGGTTAGGGTTATTGTGGTTAGGGTTTGGGTTAGGGTTAGGGTTATTGTGGTTAGTGTTAGGGTAAGGGTTATTGCGGTTGGGGTTAGGGTTAGAGTTACGGTTCGGGTTATTGTGGTTAGGTTTGGGGTTAGGGTTAGGGTTATTTTAGTAAAAACTTTTTCCTCTCCCATGGCTATCAAATTTACCATGCCGACATGGAATTTGACTCTGAATCCGAATCTGCCCTCGGTTTTCCCATCCGATGCTTCGTTTTGGCTCTACAGCCCAAAACATCCCAAGTTCGCCGTTAACTCTCTAGGGTTAGCGTTAGGGTTAGGGTTATTGTGTATAGGGCTAGGGTTAGGGTTAGGGTTATTGTGGTTAGGGATAGGGTTAGGGTTAAAGTTACGGTTATTGTGGTTAGGGTTGCGGTAACGGTTAGGGTTATTTTAGGAAAAAAATTTTCCTCTCCCATGGCTTTCAAATTTACCATGCCGATATAGAATTTGACTCCCAATCCGAGTCTGCCCTCCGTTATCCCATCCGATGCTTCGTTTTCATTCTACAGCCCAAAACATCCCAAGTTCGCCGTTAACTCTCTAGGGTTAGGGTTAAGGTTAGGGTTAGGGTTATTGTGGTTAGGGTTAGGGGTACGGTTAGGGTTATTTTAGTAAAAACTTTTTCTTCTCCCATGGTTTTCAAATTTACCATGCCGATATAGAATTTGACTCTGAATCCGAATCTCTCCTCCGTTTTCCCATCCGATACTTTGTTTTGGCTCTACAGCCCAAAACATCCGAAGTTCGCCGTTAACTCTCTAGGGTTAGGGTTAGGGATAGGGCTATTGTGGTTAGGGTTAGGGCTAGGAATGGGGTTAGGGATAGGGTTATTGTGGTTAGGGGGAGGGTTTGAGCTAGGGTTATTGTGGGTAGGGTTAGGGTTAGGGTTCTGGTTAGGGCTAGGGTTAGGGTTATTTTGGTTGCGGTTAGGGTTTATTTTAGGAAATAAATTTTCTTGTCTCATGGCTTTCAAATTTGCCATGCCGACATGGAATTTGACTCTGAATCCGAATCTGCCCTCCGTTTTCCCATCCGATGCTTCGTTTTCGCTTTACAGCCCAAAACATCCCAAGTTTGCCATTAACTCTATAGGGTTAGGGTTAGGGATAGGTTATTGTGGTTAGGGTTAGGGTTATGCTGGTTAGGGTTAGGGTTAGGGTTGGGGCTAGGGTTATTGTGGGTAGGGTTAGGGTTAGGGGTAGGGTTAGGGTTAGGGTTGTTTTGGTTACGGTTAGGGTTATTTTAGGAAAAAATGTTTCCTCTCCCATGGCTTTCAAATTTGCCATGCCGGCATAGAATTTGACTCTGAATCCGAATCTGCCCTCCGTTTTCCCATCGGATGCTTCGTTTTCGCTCTACAGCCCAAAACATCCCGAGTTCGCCGTTAACTCTCTAACATTAGGGTTAGGGATAGGTTATTGTGGTTAGGGTTAGGGTTATTGTTGGGGCTAGGGCTAGGGTTGTTGTGGTTAGGGTCGGGGTTAGGGTTATTTTGGTTAGGGTGAGGGTTGGTGCTAGGATTATTGTGGGTAGGGTTATGGTTAGGGTTAGGGTTAGGGATAGGATTAGGGTTAGGGTTGGGGTTAGGGTTAGGGTTAGGGGTAGGGTTAGGATTAGGGTTAGGGTTAGGGCTAGGGTTAGGGTTAGGGTTAGGGCTAGGGTTAGGGTTAGGGTTATTGTGGTTAGGGATAGGGTTAGGATTAGGGTTAAAGTTACGGTTATATTGGCTAGGGTTGCGGTAACGGTTAGGGTTGTTTTAGGAAAAAATTTTTCCTCTCCCATGGCTTTCAAATTTACCATGCCGGCATAGAATTTGACTCTGAATCCGAATCTGCCTTCCGTTTTCCCATCGGATGCTTAGTTTTCGCTCTACAGCCCAAAACATCCCGAGTTCGCCGTTAACTCTCTAGCATTAGGGTTAGGGATAGGGTTATTGTGGTTAGGGTTAGGGTTATTGTGGTTAGGGTTATTGTTGGGGATAGGGTTAGGGGTGCGGTTGTGGTTAGGGTCGGGGTTAGGGTTATTGTGGTTAGGGTGAGGGTTGGTGCTAGGATTATTGTGGGTAGGGTTAGGGTTAGGGTTAGGGTCCGGGTTAGGGATAGGGTTAGGGGTAGGGTTAGGATTAGGGTTAGGGTTAGTGTTAGGGTAAGGTTTTGGGTTAGGGTTAGGGCTATGGCTAGGGTTAGGGTTAGGGTTAGGGCTAGGGTTACGGTTAGGGTTATTGTGGTTAGGGATAGGCTTAGGATTAGGGTTAAAGTTACGGTTATTGTGGCTAGGGTTGCGGTAACGGTTAGGGTTGTTTTAGGAAAAAATTTTTCCTCTCCCATGGCTTTCAAATTTACCATGCCGATATAGAATTTGACTCCCAATCCGAGTCTGCCCTCCGTTATCCCATCCGATGCTTCGTTTTCATTCTACAGCCCAAAACATCCCGAGTTCGCCCTTAACTCTCTACGGTTAGGGCTATTGTTAAGGTTAGGGTTATTGTGGTGAGGGTTTGGGTTAGGGCTAGGGTTATTGTGGTTAGGGTTAGGGTTATTGCGGTTGGGGTTAGGGTTAGGGTTAGGGTTATGGTTTGGGTTATTGTGGTTAGGGTTGGGGTTAGTGTTAGGGTTACGGTTAGGGTTATTTTAGTAAAAACTTTTTCCTCTCCCATGGCTTTCAAATTTACCATGCCGATATAGAGTTTGACTCCCAATCCGAGTCTGCCCTCCGTTATCCCATCCGATGCTTCGTTTTCATTCTACAGCCCAAAACATCCCGAGTTCGCCGTTAATTCTCTACGGTTAGGGCTAGGGTTATTGTGGTTAGGGTTAGGGTTATTGCGGTTGGGGTTAGGGTTAGGCTTAAGGTTATGGTTTGGGTTATTGTGGATAGGGTTGGGGTTGGGGTTAGGGTTACGGTTAGGGTTATTTTAGTAAAAACTTTTTCCTCTCCCATGGCTTTCAAATTTACCATGCCGATATAGAATTTGACTCTGAATCCGAATCTCCCCTACGTTTTCCCATCGGATGCTTCGTTTTCGCTCTACAGCCCAAAACATCCCGAGTTCGCCGTTAACTCTCTAGGGTTAGGGTTAGGGATAGGGCTATTGTGGTTAGGGTTATTGTGGTCAGGGTTAGGGCTAGGGTTGGGGTTAGGGTTAGGGTTATTGTTGTCAGGGTGAGGGTTTGGGCTAGGGTTATTGTGGGTAGGGTTAGGGTTCTGGTTAGGGCTAGGGTTAGGGTTATTTTGGTTGCGGTTAGGGTTACTTTAGGAAATAAATTTTCTTGTCTCATGGCTTTCAAATTTGCCATGCCGACATGGAAATTGACTCTGAATCCGAATCTGCCCTCCGTTTTCCCATCCGATGCTTCGTTTTCGCTCTACAGCCCAAAACATCCCGAGTTCGCCGTTAACTCTCTAGCGTCAGGGTTAGGGATAGGGTTATTGTGGTTAGGGTAAGGGTTAGGGTTATTGTGGTTAGGGTTATTGTTGGGGCTAGGGTTAGGGTTGTTGTGGTTAGGGTCGGGGTTAGGGTTATTGTGGTTAGGGTGACGGTTGGTGCTAGGATTATTGTGGGTAGGGTTAGGGTTAGGGTCAGGGTTAGGGATAGGGTTAGGGTTAAGTTTAGGGTTAGGGTTAGGGCTAGGGTTAGGGTTAGGGTTATTGTGGTTAGGGATAGGGTTAGGATTAGGGTTAAAGTTACGGTTATTGTGGCTAGGGTTGCGGTAACGGTTAGGGTTGTTTTAGGAAAAAATTTTTCCTCTCCCATGGCTCTCAAATTTACCATGCCGATATAGAATTTGACTCATAATCCGAGTCTTCCCTCCGTTATCCCATCCGATGCTTCGTTTTCATTCTACAGCCCAAAACATCCCGAGTTCGCCGTTAAGTCTCTACGGTAAGGGCTATTGTTAGGGTTAGGGTTATTGTGGTTAGGGTTTGGGTTAGGGCTAGGGTTATTAAGGTTAGGGTTAGGGTTATTGCGGTTGGTGTTAGGGTTAGGGTTATGGTTCGGGTTATTGTGGTTAGGGTTGGGGTTAGGGTTAGGGTTACGGTTAGGGTTATTTTAGGAAAAGCTTTTTCCTCTCCCATGGCTTTCAAATTTACCATGCCGATATAGAATTTGACTCTGAATCCGAATCTGCCCTCCGTTTTCCCATCGGATGCTTCGTTTTCGCTCTACAGCCCAAAAGCTCCCGAGTTCGCCGTTGACTCTCTAGGGTTAGGGTTAGGGATAGGGCTATTGTTGTTACGGTTAGGGTTATTGTGGTTAGGGTTAGGGCTAGGGTTGGGGTTAGGGTTAGGGTTATTGTGGTTAAGGTTATTGCGGTTGGGGCTAGGGTTATTGTGGGTAGGGTTAGGGTTAGGGTTCTGGTTAGGGCTAGGGTTAGGGTTAGGGTTAGGGATATTGTGGTTAGGGATAGGGTTAGGATTAGGGTTAAAGTTACGGTTATTGTGGCTAGGGTTGCGGTAACGGTTAGGGTTGTTTTAGGAAAAAATTTTTCCTCTCCCATGGCTTTCAAATTACCCATGCCGATATAGAGTTTGACTCCCAATCCGAGTCTGCCCTCCGTTATCCCATCAGATGCTTCGTTTTCATTCTACAGCCCAAAACATCCCGAGTTCGCCGTTAACTCTCTACGGTTAGGGCTAGGGTTAGGGTTATTGTGGTTAGGGTTTGGGGTAGGGCTAGGGTTATTGTGGTTAGGGTTAGGGTTATTGCGGTTGGGGATAGGGTTAGGGTCATGGTTCGGGTTATTGTGGTTAGGGTTGGGGTTGGGGTTAGGGTTACGGTTAAGGTTATTTTAGTAAAAACTTTTTCCTCTCCCATGGCTTTCAAATTTCTCATGCCGATATAGAATTTGACTCTGAATCCGAATCTCCCCTACGTTTTCCCATCGGATGCTTCGTTTTCACTCTACAGCCCAAAACATCCCGAGTTCGCCGTTAACTCTCTAGGGTTAGGGTTGGGGATAGGGCTATTGTGGTTAGGGTTATTGTGGTTGGGGTTAGGGTTAGGGTTAAAGTTGTTTGGTTAGGGTTAGTGTTATTGTGGTTAGGGTTAGGGTTGGGGCCAGGGTTAGGGTTGTTGTGGTTAGGGTCGGGGTTAGGGTTATTGTGGTTAGGGTGACGGTTGGTGCTAGGAATATTGTGGGTAGGGTTAGGGTTAGGGTCAGGGTTAGGGATAGGGTTAGGGTTAGGTTTAGGGTTAGGGTTAGGGCTAGGGTTAGGGTTAGGGTTATTGTGGTTAGGGATAGGGTTAGGATTAGGGTTAAAGTTACGGTTATTGTGGCTAGGGTTGCGGTAACGGTTAGGGTTGTTTTAGGAAAAAATTTTTCCTCTCCCATGGCTTTCAAATTTACCATGCCGATATAGAATTTGACTCATAATCCGAGTCTTCCCTCCGTTATCCCATCCGATGCTTCGTTTTCATTCTACAGCCCAAAACATCCCGAGTTCGCCGTTAAGTCTCTACGGTAAGGGCTATTGTTAGGGTCAGGGTTATTGTGGTTAGGGTTTGGGTTAGGGCTAGGGTTATTAAGGTTAGGGTTAGGGTTATTGCGGTTGGGGTTAGGGTTAGGGTTATGGTTCGGGTTATTGTGGTTAGGGTTGGGGTTAGGGTTAGGGTTACGGTTAGGGTTATTTTAGTAAAAACTTTTTCCTCTCCCATGGCTTTCAAATTTACCATGCCGATATAGAACTTGACTCTGAATCCGAATCTCGCCTCCGTTTTCCCATCGGATGCTTCGTTTTCGCTCTACAGCCCTCAAGCTCCCGAGTTCGCCGTTGACTCTCTAGGGTTAGGGTTAGGGATAGGGCTATTGTGGTTACGGTTAGGGTTATTGTGGTTAGGGTTAGGGCTAGGGTTGGGGTTAGGGTTAGGGTTATTGTGGTTAGGGTTATTGCGGTTGGGGCTAGGGTTATTGTGGGTAGGGTTAGGGTTAGGGTTCTGGTTAGGGCTAGGGTTAGGGTTGTTTTGGTTGCGGTTAGCGTCATTTTAGAAAAAAATTTTTCTCTCCCATTGCTTTCAAATATGCTATGCCGGCATAGAATTTGACTCTGAATCCGAATCTGCCCTATGTTTTCCCATCCGATGCTTCGTTTTCGCTCTATAGCCCAAAACATCCCAAGTTCGCCCTTAACTCTCTAGGGTAAGCGTTAGGGTTAGGGCTAGGGTTATTGTGTATAGGGCTAGGGTTAGGGTTAGGGTTAGGGTTATTGTGGTTAGGGATAGGGTTAGGATTAGGGTTAAAGTTACGGTTATTGTGGCTAGGGTTGCGGTAACGGTTAGGGTTGTTTTAGGAAAAAATTTTTCCTCTCCCATGGCTTTCAAATTTACCATGCCGATATAGAGTTTGACTCCCAATCCGAGTCTGCCCTCCGTTATCCCATCAGATGCTTCGTTTTCATTCTACAGCCCAAAACATCCCGAGTTCGCCGTTAACTCTCTACGGTTAGGGCTAGGGTTAGGGTTATTGTGGTTAGGGTTTGGGGTAGGGCTAGGGTTATTGTGGTTAGGGTTAGGGTTATTGCGGTTGGGGTTAGGGTTAGGGTCATGGTTCGGGTTATTGCGGTTAGGGTTGGGGTTGGGGTTAGGGTTACGGTTAAGGTTATTTTAGTAAAAACTTTTTCCTCTCCCATGGCTTTCAAATTTACCATGCCGATATAGAATTTGACTCTGAATCCGAATCTCCCCTACGTTTTCCCATCGGATGCTTCGTTTTCACTCTACAGCCCAAAACATCCCGAGTTCGCCGTTAACTCTCTAGGGTTAGGGTTAGGGATAGGGCTATTGTGGTTAGGGTTATTGTGGTTGGGGTTAGGGCTAGGGTTGGGGTTAGGGTTAGGGTTATTGTGGTTAGGGTTAGGGTTGGGGTCCGGGTTATTGTGGGTAGGGTAAGGGTTAGGGTTACGGTTAGGGTTAGGGTTAGGGTTGTTTTGGTTACGGTTAGGGTTATATTAGGAAAAAATTTTTCCTCTCCAATGGCTTTCAAATTTGCCATGCCGGCATAGAATTTGACTCTGAATCCGAATCTGCCTTCCGTTTTCCCATCGGATGTTTCGTTTTCGCTCTACAGCCCAAAACATCCCGAGTTCGCCGTTAACTCTCTAGCATTAGGGTTAGGAATAGGGTTATTGTGGCTAGGGTTAGGGTTATTGTGGTTAGGGTTATTGTTGGGGCTAGGCCTAGGGTTGTTGTGGTTAGGGTCGGGGTTAGGGTTATTGTGGTTAGGGTGAGGGTTGGGGCTAGGATTATTGTGGGTAGGGTTAGGGTTAGGGTTAGGGTCCGGGTTAGGGATAGGGTTAGGGGTAGGGTTAGGGTTAGGGTTAGGGTTAGGGTTAGGGTAGGTTAGGGTTAGGGTTAGGGCTATGGCTAGGGTTAGGGTTAGGGTTAGGGCTAGGGTTACGGTTAGGGTTATTGTGGTTAGGGATAGGCTTAGGATTAGGGTTAAAGTTACGGTTATTGTGGCTAGGGTTGCGGTAACGGTTAGGGTTGTTTTAGGAAAAAATTTTTCCTCTCCCATGGCTTTCAAATTTACCATGCCGATATAGAATTTGACTCCCAATCCGAGTCTGCCCTCCGTTATCCCATCCGATGCTTCGTTTTCATTCTACAGCCCAAAACATCCCGAGTTCGCCCTTAATTCTCTACGGTTAGGGCTATTGTTAAGGTTAGGGTTATTGTGGTGAGGGTTTGGGTTAGGGCTAGGGTTATTGTGGTTAGGGTTAGGGTTATTGCGGTTGGGGTTAGGGTTAGGGTTATGGTTTGGGTTATTGTGGTTAGGGTTGGGGTTAGTGTTAGGGTTACGGTTAGGGTTATTTTAGTAAAAACTTTTTCCTCTCCCATGGCTTTCAAATTTACCATGCCGATATAGAGTTTGACTCCCAATCCGAGTCTGCCCTCCGTTATCCCATCCGATGCTTCGTTTTCATTCTACAGCCCAAAACATCCCGAGTTCGCCGTTAATTCTCTACGGTTAGGGCTAGGGTTATTGTGGTTAGGGTTAGGGTTATTGCGGTTGGGGTTAGGGTTAGGCTTAAGGTTATGGTTTGGGTTATTGTGGATAGGGTTGGGGTTGGGGTTAGGGTTACGGTTAGGGTTATTTTAGTAAAAACTTTTTCCTCTCCCATGGCTTTCAAATTTACCATGCCGATATAGAATTTGACTCTGAATCCGAATCTCCCCTACGTTTTCCCATCGGATGCTTCGTTTTCGCTCTACAGCCCAAAACATCCCGAGTTCGCCGTTAACTCTCTAGGGTTAGGGTTAGGGATAGGGCTATTGTGGTTAGGGTTATTGTGGTCAGGGTTAGGGCTAGGGTTGGGGTTAGGGTTAGGGTTATTGTTGTCAGGGTGAGGGTTTGGGCTAGGGTTATTGTGGGTAGGGTTAGGGTTCTGGTTAGGGCTAGGGTTAGGGTTATTTTGGTTGCGGTTAGGGTTACTTTAGGAAATAAATTTTCTTGTCTCATGGCTTTCAAATTTGCCATGCCGACATGGAAATTGACTCTGAATCCGAATCTGCCCTCCGTTTTCCCATCCGATGCTTCGTTTTCGCTCTACAGCCCAAAACATCCCGAGTTCGCCGTTAACTCTCTAGCGTCAGGGTTAGGGATAGGGTTATTGTGGTTAGGGTAAGGGTTAGGGTTCTTATAGTTGGGGTTAGGGCTAGGGTTAGGGTTATTGTGGTTAGGGTTGGAGTTAGGGTTATTGTGGTTAGAATTAGGGTTGGGGCTAGGGTTATTGTGGGTAGGGTTAGGGTTAGGGTCAGGGTTAGGGATAGGGTTAGGGTTAAGTTTAGGGTTAGGGTTAGGGCTAGGGTTAGGGTTAGGGTTATTGTGGTTAGGGATAGGGTTAGGATTAGGGTTAAAGTTACGGTTATTGTGGCTAGGGTTGCGGTAACGGTTAGGGTTGTTTTAGGAAAAAATTTTTCCTCTCCCATGGCTCTCAAATTTACCATGCCGATATAGAATTTGACTCATAATCCGAGTCTTCCCTCCGTTATCCCATCCGATGCTTCGTTTTCATTCTACAGCCCAAAACATCCCGAGTTCGCCGTTAAGTCTCTACGGTAAGGGCTATTGTTAGGGTTAGGGTTATTGTGGTTAGGGTTTGGGTTAGGGCTAGGGTTATTAAGGTTAGGGTTAGGGTTATTGCGGTTGGTGTTAGGGTTAGGCATATGGTTCGGGTTATTGTGGTTAGGGTTGCGGTTAGGGTTAGGGTTACGGTTAGGGTTATTTTAGTAAAAACTTTTTCCTCTCCCATGGCTTTCAAATTTACCATGCCGATATAGAACTTGACTCTGAATCCGAATCTCGCCTCCGTTTTCCCATCGGATGCTTCGTTTTCGCTCTACAGCCCAAAAGCTCCCGAGTTCGCCGTTGACTCTCTAGGGTTAGGGTTAGGGATAGGGCTATTGTTGTTACGGTTAGGGTTATTGTGGTTAGGGTTAGGGCTAGGGTTGGGGTTAGGGTTAGGGTTATTGTGGTTAAGGTTATTGCGGTTGGGGCTAGGGTTATTGTGGGTAGGGTTAGGGTTAGGGTTCTGGTTAGGGCTAGGGTTAGGGTTAGGGTTAGGGTTATTGTGGTTAGGGATAGGGTTAGGATTAGGGTTAAAGTTACGGTTATTGTGGCTAGGGTTGCGGTAACGGTTAGGGTTGTTTTAGGAAAAAATTTTTCCTCTCCCATGGCTTTCAAATTTACCATGCCGATATAGAATTTGACTCTGAATCCGAGTCTGCCCTCCGTTATCCCATCAGATGCTTCGTTTTCATTCTACAGCCCAAAACATCCCGAGTTCGCCGTTAACTCTCTACGGTTAGGGCTAGGGTTAGGGTTATTGTGGTTAGGGTTTGGGGTAGGGCTAGGGTTATTGTGGTTAGGGTTAGGGTTATTGCGGTTGGGGATAGGGTTAGGGTCATGGTTCGGGTTATTGTGGTTAGGGTTGGGGTTGGGGTTAGGGTTACGGTTAAGGTTATTTTAGTAAAAACTTTTTCCTCTCCCATGGCTTTCAAATTTCTCATGCCGATATAGAATTTGACTCTGAATCCGAATCTCCCCTACGTTTTCCCATCGGATGCTTCGTTTTCACTCTACAGCCCAAAACATCCCGAGTTCGCCGTTAACTCTCTAGGGTTAGGGTTGGGGATAGGGCTATTGTGGTTAGGGTTATTGTGGTTGGGGTTAGGGCTAGGGTTGGGGTTAGGGTTAGGGTTATTGTGGTTAGGGTTAGGGTTGGGGCCAGGTTAGGGTTGTTGTGGTTAGGGTCGGGGTTAGGGTTATTGTGGTTAGGGTGACGGTTGGTGCTAGGAATATTGTGGGTAGGGTTAGGGTTAGGGTCAGGGTTAGGGATAGGGTTAGGGTTAGGTTTAGGGTTAGGGTTAGGGCTAGGGTTAGGGTTAGGGTTATTGTGGTTAGGGATAGGGTTAGGATTAGGGTTAAAGTTACGGTTATTGTGGCTAGGGTTGCGGTAACGGTTAGGGTTGTTTTAGGAAAAAATTTTTCCTCTCCCATGGCTTTCAAATTTACCATGCCGATATAGAATTTGACTCATAATCCGAGTCTTCCCTCCGTTATCCCATCCGATGCTTCGTTTTCATTCTACAGCCCAAAACATCCCGAGTTCGCCGTTAAGTCTCTACGGTAAGGGCTATTGTTAGGGTCAGGGTTATTGTGGTTAGGGTTTGGGTTAGGGCTAGGGTTATTAAGGTTAGGGTTAGGGTTATTGCGGTTGGGGTTAGGGTTAGGGTTATGGTTCGGGTTATTGTGGTTAGGGTTGGGGTTAGGGTTAGGGTTACGGTTAGGGTTATTTTAGTAAAAACTTTTTCCTCTCCCATGGCTTTCAAATTTACAATGCCGATATAGAACTTGACTCTGAATCCGAATCTCGCCTCCGTTTTCCCATCGGATGCTTCGTTTTCGCTCTACAGCCCTCAAGCTCCCGAGTTCGCCGTTGACTCTCTAGGGTTAGGGTTAGGGATAGGGCTATTGTGGTTACGGTTAGGGTTATTGTGGTTAGGGTTAGGGCTAGGGTTGGGGTTAGGGTTAGGGTTATTGCGGTTGGGGCTAGGGTTATTGTGGGTAGGGTTAGGGTTAGGGTTCTGGTTAGGGCTAGGGTTAGGGCTGTTTTGGTTGCGGTTAGCGTCATTTTAGAAAAAAATTTTTCTCTCCCATTGCTTTCAAATATGCTATGCCGGCATAGAATTTGACTCTGAATCCGAATCTGCCCTATGTTTTCCCATCCGATGCTTCGTTTTCGCTCTATAGCCCAAAACATCCCAAGTTCGCCCTTAACTCTCTAGGGTAAGCGTTAGGGTTAGGGCTAGGGTTATTGTGTATAGGGCTAGGGTTAGGGTTAGGGTTAGGGTTATTGTGGTTAGGGATAGGGTTAGGATTAGGGTTAAAGTTACGGTTATTGTGGCTAGGGTTGCGGTAACGGTTAGGGTTGTTTTAGGAAAAAATTTTTCCTCTCCCATGGCTTTCAAATTTACCATGCCGATATAGAGTTTGACTCCCAATCCGAGTCTGCCCTCCGTTATCCCATCAGATGCTTCGTTTTCATTCTACAGCCCAAAACATCCCAAGTTGGCCGTTAACTGTCTAGGGTTACGGCTAGCGTAAGGGTTAGGGTCATTGTTGTTAGGGTTGGGTTAGGGCTAGGGTTATTGTGGTAAGCGTTAGGGTTAGGGTTATTGCGGTTGGGATTAGGGTTAGGGTCATGGTTCGGGTTATTGCGGTTAGGGTTGGGGTTGGGGTTAGGGTTACGGTTAAGGTTATTTTAGTAAAAACTTTTTCCTCTCCCATGGCTTTCAAATTTACCATGCCGATATAGAATTTGACACTGAATCCGAATCTCCCCTACGTTTTCCCATCGGATGCTTCGTTTTCACTCTACAGCCCAAAACATCCCGAGTTCGCCGTTAACTCTCTAGGGTTAGGGTTAGGGATAGGGTTATTTTGGTTAGGGTTGGTGTTAGTGTTAGGGATTATTGTGGTTAGGGTTAGGGCTAGGGTTGGGGTTAGGGTTAGGGTTATTGTCGTTAGGGTTAGTGTTGGGTTAGGGTTGTTGTGGGTAGGGTTAGGGCTAGGGTTGGGGTTAGGGCTAGGGTTAGGGTTATTTTGGTTGCGGTTAGGGTTATTTTAGGAAAAAATTTTTTCTCTCCCATGGCTTTCAAATTTGCCATGCCGGCATAGAATTTGACTCTGAATCCGAATCTGCCTTCCGTTTTCCCATCGGATGTTTCGTTTTCGCTCTACAGCCCAAAACATCCCGAGTTCGCCGTTAACTCTCTAGCATTAGGGTTAGGAATAGGGTTATTGTGGTTAGGGTTAGGGTTATTGTGGTTAGGGTTATTGTTGGGGCTAGGCCTAGGGTTGTTGTGGTTAGGGTCGGGGTTAGGGTTATTGTGGTTAGGGTGAGGGTTGGTGCTAGGATTATTGTGGGTAGGGTTAGGGTTAGGGTTAGGGTTAGGGATAGGATTAGGGTTAGGGTTAGGGTTAGGGTTGGGGTTAGGGTTAGGGTTAGGGTTAGGGGTAGGGTTAGGATTAGGGTTAGGGTTAGGGCTAGGGTTAGGGTTAGGGTTAGGGTTAGGGTTATTGTGGTTAGGGATAGGGTTAGGATTAGGGTTAAAGTTACGGTTATTGTGGCTAGGGTTGCGGTAACGGTTAGGGTTGTTTTAGGAAAAAATTTTTCCTCTCCCATGGCTTTCAAATTACCCATGCCGATATAGAGTTTGACTCCCAATCCGAGTCTGCCCTCCGTTATCCCATCAGATGCTTCGTTTTCATTCTACAGCCCAAAACATCCCGAGTTCGCCGTTAACTCTCTACGGTTAGGGCTAGGGTTAGGGTTATTGTGGTTAGGGTTTGGGGTAGGGCTAGGGTTATTGTGGTTAGGGTTAGGGTTATTGCGGTTGGGGATAGGGTTAGGGTCATGGTTCGGGTTATTGTGGTTAGGGTTGGGGTTGGGGTTAGGGTTACGGTTAAGGTTATTTTAGTAAAAACTTTTTCCTCTCCCATGGCTTTCAAATTTCTCATGCCGATATAGAATTTGACTCTGAATCCGAATCTCCCCTACGTTTTCCCATCGGATGCTTCGTTTTCACTCTACAGCCCAAAACATCCCGAGTTCGCCGTTAACTCTCTAGGGTTAGGGTTGGGGATAGGGCTATTGTGGTTAGGGTTATTGTGGTTGGGGTTAGGGCTAGGGTTGGGGTTAGGGTTAGGGTTATTGTGGTTAGGGTTAGGGTTGGGGCCAGGGTTAGGGTTGTTGTGGTTAGGGTCGGGGTTAGGGTTATTGTGGTTAGGGTGACGGTTGGTGCTAGGAATATTGTGGGTAGGGTTAGGGTTAGGGTTGGGGTTAGGGATAGGGTTATTGTGGTCGGGGTTAGGTTTAGGGTTAAGGTTAGGGTTATTGTGGTTAGGGTTAGGGTTATTGTGGTTAGGGATAGGGTTAGGGCTAGGGTTAAAGTTACGGTTATTGTGGTTAGGGTTGCGGTAACAGTTAGGGTTATTTAAGTAAAAAATTCTTCCTCTCCCATGGCTTTCAAATTTACCATGCCGATATAGAATTTGACTCATAATCCGAGTCTTCCCTCCGTTATCCCATCCGATGCTTCGTTTTCATTCTACAGCCCAAAACATCCCGAGTTCGCCGTTAAGTCTCTACGGTAAGGGCTATTGTTAGGGTCAGGGTTATTGTGGTTAGGGTTTGGGTTAGGGCTAGGGTTATTAAGGTTAGGGTTAGGGTTATTGCGGTTGGGGTTAGGGTTAGGGTTATGGTTCGGGTTATTGTGGTTAGGGTTGGGGTTAGGGTTAGGGTTACGGTTAGGGTTATTTTAGGAAAAACTTTTTCCTCTCCCATGGCTTTCAAATTTACCATGCCGATATAGAACTTGACTCTGAATCCGAATCTCGCCTCCGTTTTCCCATCGGATGCTTCGTTTTCGCTCTACAGCCCTCAAGCTCCCGAGTTCGCCGTTGACTCTCTAGGGTTAGGGTTAGGGATAGGGCTATTGTGGTTACGGTTAGGGTTATTGTGGTTAGGGTTAGGGCTAGGGTTGGGGTTAGGGTTAGGGTTATTGTGGTTAGGGTTATTGCGGTTGGGGCTAGGGTTATTGTGGGTAGGGTTAGGGTTAGGGTTCTGGTTAGGGCTAGGGTTAGGGTTGTTTTGGTTGCGGTTAGCGTCATTTTAGAAAAAAATTTTTCTCTCCCATTGCTTTCAAATATGCTATGCCGGCATAGAATTTGACTCTGAATCCGAATCTGCCCTATGTTTTCCCATCCGATGCTTCGTTTTCGCTCTATAGCCCAAAACATCCCAAGTTCGCCCTTAACTCTCTAGGGTAAGCGTTAGGGTTAGGGCTAGGGTTATTGTGTATAGGGCTAGGGTTAGGGTTAGGGTTAGGGTTATTGTGGTTAGGGATAGGGTTAGGATTAGGGTTAAAGTTACGGTTATTGTGGCTAGGGTTGCGGTAACGGTTAGGGTTGTTTTAGGAAAAAATTTTTCCTCTCCCATGGCTTTCAAATTTACCATGCCGATATAGAGTTTGACTCCCAATCCGAGTCTGCCCTCCGTTATCCCATCAGATGCTTCGTTTTCATTCTACAGCCCAAAACATCCCGAGTTCGCCGTTAACTCTCTACGGTTAGGGCTAGGGTTAGGGTTATTGTGGTTAGGGTTGGGTTAGGGCTAGGGTTATTGTGTTACGTTATTGCGGTTAGGGTTGGGGTTGGGGTTAGGGTTACGGTTAAGGTTATTTTAGTAAAAACTTTTTCCTCTCCCATGGCTTTCAAATTTACCATGCCGATATAGAATTTGACTCTGAATCCGAATCTCCCCTACGTTTTCCCATCGGATGCTTCGTTTTCACTCTACAGCCCAAAACATCCCGAGTTCGCCGTTAACTCTCTAGGGTTAGGGTTAGGGATAGGGCTATTGTGGTTAGGGTTATTGTGGTTGGGGTTAGGGCTAGGGTTGGGGTTAGGGTTAGGGTTATTGTGGTTAGGGTTAGGGTTGGGGTCCGGGTTATTGTGGGTAGGGTAAGGGTTAGGGTTACGGTTAGGGTTAGGGTTAGGGTTGTTTTGGTTACGGTTAGGGTTATATTAGGAAAAAATTTTTCCTCTCCAATGGCTTTCAAATTTGCCATGCCGGCATAGAATTTGACTCTGAATCCGAATCTGCCTTCCGTTTTCCCATCGGATGTTTCGTTTTCGCTCTACAGCCCAAAACATCCCGAGTTCGCCGTTAACTCTCTAGGGTTAGGGTTAGGGTTAGGGTTATTGTGGTTAGGCTTAGGGTTATTGTGGTTAGGGTTAGGGTTATTGTGGTTAGGGTTGTTGTGGTTAGGGTCGGGGTTAGGGTTATTGTGGTTAGGGTGAGGGTTGGGGCTAGGATTATTGTGGGTAGGGTTAGGGTTAGGGTTAGGGTTAGGGTTAGGGTTAGGGATAGGGTTAGGGTTAGGGTTAGGGTTAGGGTTAGGGTTAGGGTTAGGGTTAGGGTTAGGGTTAGGGTTAGGGTTAGGGTTAGGGTTAGGGTTAGGGTTAGGGTTAGGGTTATTGTGGTTAGGGATAGGGTTAGGATTAGGGTTAAAGTTACGGTTATTGTGGCTAGGGTTGCGGTAACGGTTAGGGTTGTTTTAGGAAAAAATTTTTCCTCTCCCATGGCTTTCAAATTTACCATGCCGGCATAGAATTTGACTCTGAATCCGAATCTGCCTTCCGTTTTCCCATCGGATGCTTCGTTTTCGCTCTACAGCCCAAAACATCCCGAGTTCGCCGTTAACTCTCTAGCATTAGGGTTAGGGATAGGGTTATTGTGGTTAGGGTTATTGTGGTTAGGGTTATTGTTGGGGCTAGGGCTAGGGTTGTTGTGGTTAGGGTCGGGGTTAGGCTTATTGTGGTTAGGGTGAGGGTTGGTGCTATGATTATTGTGGGTAGGGTTAGGGTTAGGGTTAAAGTTAGGGTCCGGGTTAGGGATAGGGTTAGGGGTAGGGTTAGGATTAGGGTTAGGGTTAGTGTTAGGGTTAGGTTTAGGGTTAGGGTTAGGGTTAGGGTTAGGGTTAGGGTTAGGGTTAGGGTTAGGGTTAGGGTTAGGGTTATTGTGGTTAGGGATAGGCTTAGGATTAGGGTTAAAGTTACGGTTATTGTGGCTAGGGTTGCGGTAACGGTTAGGGTTGTTTTAGGAAAAAATTTTTCCTCTCCCATGGCTTTCAAATTTACCATGCCGATATAGAATTTGACTTCCAATTCGAGTCTGCCCTCCGTTATCCCATCCGATGCTTCGTTTTCATTCTACAGCCCAAAACACCCGAAGTTCGCCGTTAACTCTCTAGGGTTAGGGCTAGGGTTAGGGTTATTGCGGCTAGGGTTTGGGTTAGGGCTAGGGTTATTGTGGTTAGGGTTAGGGTTTTTGCGGTTGGGGTTAGGGTTAGGGTTAGGGTTATGGTTTGGGTTATTGTGGTTAGGGTTGGGGTTAGGGTTAGGGTTACGGTTAGGGTTATTTTAGTAAAAACCTTTTCCTCTCCCATGGTTTTCAAATTTACCATGCCGAGATAGAGAGTTTGACTCCCAATCCGAGTCTGCCCTCCGTTATCCCATCCGATGCTTCGTTTTCATTCTACAGCCCAAAACATCCCGAGTTCGCCGTTAATTCTCTACGGTTAGGGCTAGGGTTAGGGTTGTTGTGGTTAGGGTCGTTGTTAGGGTTATTGTGGTTAAAGTTAGGGTTGGGGTTAGGGTTATTTTAGTAAAAACCTTTTCCTCTCCCATAGCTTTCAAATTTGCCATGCCGACATAGAATTTGACTCTGAATCCCAATCTGCCCTCCGTTTTCCCATCGGATGCTTCGTTTTCGCTCTACAGCCCAAAACATCCCAAGTTGGCCGTTAACTCTCTAGGGTAAGGGTTAGGGTTATTGTGGTTAGGGTTAAGGTTGTTGTGGTTAGGGATAGGGTTAGGGTTTTTGTGGTTAGGATTTGGGTTGGGGCTAGGGTTAGGGCTAGGGCTAGGGTTATTGTGGTTAGCGTTAGGGTTAGGCTTATTTTAGTAAAAACTTTTTCCTCTTCCATGGCTTTCAAATTTATCATGCCGATATAGAATTTGACTCTGAATCCGAATCTGCCCTCCGTTTTCCCATCCGATACTTCGTTTTGGCTCTACAGCCCAAAAGATCCCAAGTTCGCCGTTTACTCTCAAGGGTTAGCGTTAGGGTTAGGGTTATTGTGTAGAGGGTTAGGGCTAGGGTTATTGTCGTTAGTGTTGGGGTTAGGGTCATTGCGGTAAGGGTTAGGGTTATTTTAGGAAAAAAATTTCCTCCCTCATGGCTTTCAAATTTCCCATGCCGATATGGAATTTGACGCTGAATCCGAATCTGATCTCCGTTTTCCGATCGGATGCTTCGTTTTCGCTCTACAGCCCAAAACATCCCAAGTTTGCCATTTACTCTCTAGGGTTAGAGTTAGGGTCAGGGTTATTCCGGTTAGGGATAGGGTTATTGCGGTTAGGTTTAGGGTTATTGTGGTTAGGGTTAGGGTTGGGGCTAGGGTTATTGTGGGTAGGGTTAGGGTTATGGTTAGGGTGAGGGTTATTCTGGTTACGGTTAGGGTTATTTTAGGAAAAAATTTTTCCTCTCCGTTGGCTTTCAAATTTGCCATGCCGGCATAGAATTTGACTCTGAATCCGAATCTGCCCTCCGTTTTCCCATCGGATGCTTCGTTTTCGCTCTACAGCCCAAAACATCCCGAGTTCGCCGTTAACTCTCTAGGGTTAGGGCTAGGGATAGGATTATTGTGGTTAGGGTTATGGCTAGGGTTAGGGTTATTGTCGTTAGGGTTATGGTTAGGGTTATTGTGGTTAGGGTTGGGGTTTGGGCTAGGGTTATTGTGGGTGGGGTTAGGGTTAGCGCTGGGGTTAGGGTTATTTTAGGAAAGAATTTTTACTCTCCCATGGCTTTCAAATATGCCATGCCGACATAGAATTTAACTCTGAATCCGAATCTGCCCTCCGTTTTCCCATCGGATGCTTCGTTTTCGCTTTACTGCCCAAAACATCCCAAGTTCGCCGTTAACTCTCTAGGGTTAGGGTTATGGTCATGGTGGTTAGGGATACGTTTAGGGTTAGGGTTATTGTGGCTAGGGTTAGGGTTATTGTGGTTAGGGCTAGAGCTAGGGTTAGGTTTGTTGTGGTTAGGGTCGGGGTTAGGGTTATTGTGGTTAGGGTTGGGGTTGGGGTTATTTTAGGAAAAAAATTTTCCTCTCCCATGACTTTCAAATTTCCCATGCCGACATAGAATTTGACTCTGAATCCCAATCTGCCCTCCGTTTTCCCATCGGATGCTTCGTTTTCGCTCTACAGCCCAAAACATCCCATGTTCGCCGTTAACTCTCCAGGGTTAGGGTTATTGTGGTTAAGGTTAGGACTAGTGTTAGGGTTATTGTGGTTAGGGTTGGGGTTAGGGTTATTTTGGTTAGGGTTAGGGTTGGGGCTAGGGTTAGGGTTAGGGTTGGGGTTAGGGCTAGGAATAGGGTTATTCTGGTTAGGGTTAGGGTTAGGGTTAGGGTTATTGTGGTTAGGGTTTGGGTTAGGGTTAGGGTTATTGTGGTTAGGGTTAGGGTTGTGGCTAGGGTTATTGTGGGTAGGGTTAGGGTTAGGGCTAGGGTTCGGGTTATGGTTCTTGAGTTAGGGTTTGGGCTAGGGTTAGGGTTGTTGTGTTTAGGGACGGGGTTAGGGTTATTGTGGTTATGGTGAGGGTTGGGGTGAGGGTTTTTGTGGTTAGGGTTGGGGTTAGAGTTAGGGTTATTGTGGTTAGGGTTAGGGTTGGGGCTGGGGTTATTGTGGGTAGGGTTTAGGGTTAGGGTTAGGGCTATGGTTAGGGTTATTTTGGTTACGGTCAGGGCTATTTTAGGAAAAAATTTTTCCTCTCCCATGGCTTTTAAATTTGCGATGCCGACATAGAATTTGACTCTGAATCCGAATCTGCCCTCCGTTTTCCCATCGAATGCTTCGTTTTCCCTTTACAGCCCAAAACATTCCAAGTTTGCCATTAACTCTCTAGGGTTAGGGTTAGGGCTAGGGTTAGGGTTATTGTGGTTGGGGTTAGGGTTAGGGTTATTTTGGTTAGGGTTAGGGTTGGGGCTAGGGTTAGGTTTAGGGTTGGGGTTAGGGCTAGGGTTAGGGTTTTTTTAGGAAAAAATTTTTCGTCACCCATGGCTTTCAAATTTGCCATGCCGACTTAGGATTTGACTCTGAATCCGAATCTGCACTCCGTTTTCCCATCGGATGCTTCGTTTTCGCTCTAAAGCCCAAAACATCCCAAGTTCGCCGTTAACTCTCTAGGGTTAGGGTTAGGGTCATGGTGATTAGGGTGAGGTTTAGGGTTAGGGTTATTGTGGCTAGGGTAGGGTTATTGTGGTTAGGGCTACGGCTAGGGTTAGGTTTCTTGTGGTTAGGTTCGGGGTTAGGGTTAGGGTTATTGTGGTTAGAGTTGGGATTGGGGTTAGGGTTATTTTGGTTAGGGTTAGGGTTTGGGCTAGGGTTAGGGTTAGGGTTGGGGTTAGGGCTAGGGTTAGGGTTATTGTGGTTAGGGTTATTTTAGGAAAAAAATTTTCGTCACCCATGACTTTCAAATTTCCCATGCCGACATAGAATTTGACTCTGAATCCCAATCTGTCCTCCGTTCTCCCATCGGATGCTTCGTTTTCGCTCTACAGTCCAAAACATCCCAGGTTCGCCGTTAACTCTCTACGGTTAGGGTTAGGGTTATTGTGGTTAGGGTTAGGGTTATTGTGGTTGGGGTCAGGGCTAGGGTTAGGGTTGTTGTGGTTAGGGTTGGGGTTAGGGTTGGGGCTAGGGTTATTGTGGGTAGGGTTAGGGTTAGGGTTGGCGTTACGGCTAGGGTTAGGGTTATTGCGGTTAGGGCGAGGGTTATTTTAGGAAAAAATTTTTACTCTCCAATGGCTTTCAAATTTACCATGCCAACATAGAATCTGACTCCGAATCCGAATCTGCCCTCCGTTTTCCCGTCGGATGCTTCGTTTTCGCTCTACAGCCCAAAACATCCCAAGTTCGCCGTTAACTCTTTAGGGCTAGGGTTAGGGTTATGGTTATTATGGTTAGGATTAGGGTTATTGTGGTTAGGGTTAGGGTTGTGGTTAGGGTTAGGGCTAGGGTTAGGGTTGTTGTGGTTAGGGTCGGGGTTGGGGTTATTCTTGTTAGGGTGAGGGTTGGGGCTAGGATTATTGTGGGTAGGGTTGGGGTTAGGGTTATTGTGGTTAGGGTTAGGGCTATTTTAGGAAAAAATTTTTCCTCACCCATGACTTTCAAATTTGCCATGCCGACATAGAATTTGACTCTGAAACCCAATCTGCCCTCCGTTTTCCCATCGGATGCTTCGTTTTCGCTCTACAGCCAAAAACATCCAAGGCTCGCCGTTAACTCTCTAGGGTTAGGGTTAGGGTTATTGTGGTTAGGGTTAATGCTGTGTGGTTAGGGACAGGGTTAGGGTTATTGTGGTTAGGGTTAGGGTTCGGGTTAGGGTTACAGCTAGGGCTAGGGTTATTCTGGTTAGCGTTAGGGTTATTGCGGTTGGGGTTAGGGTTAAGGTTATGGTTCGGGTTATTGTGGTTAGGTTTGGGGTTAGGGTTAGGGTTATTTTAGTAAAAACTTTTTCGTCTCCCATGGCTTTCAAATTTACCATGCCGATATAGAATGTGACTCTGAATCCGAATCTCCCCTCCGTTTTCCCATCCGATACTTCGTTTTGGCTCTACAGCCCAAAACATCCCAAGTTTGCCGTTAACTCTCTAGGGTTAGCGTTAGGGTTAGGGTTATTGTGTAGGGTTAGGGCTGGGGTTATTGTGGTTAGTGTTAGGGTAAGGATATTGTGGTTAGGGTTAGGGTTAGGGTTGTTGTGGTTAGGGTTAGGGTTAGGGTTGTGGTTAGGGTCATTGCGGTTAGGGTTAGGGTTATTTTAGGAAAAGAATTTTCCTCCCTCATGGCCTTCAAATTTACCATGCCGATATGGAATTTGACTCTGAATCCGAATCTGCCCTCCGTTTTCCGATGGGATGCTTCGTTTTCGCTCTACAGCCCAAAACATCCCAAGTTTGCCATTAACTCTCTAGGGTTAGGGTTATTGAGGTTAGGGTTAGGGTTTGGGCTAGGGTTATTGTGGCTAGGGTTAGGGTTAGGGTTAGGGCTAGGGTTAGGGTTAGGGTTATTTTGGTTACGGTTAGGGTTATTTTAGGAAAACATTTTTCCTCTCCCATGGCTTTCAAATTTGCCATGCCGGCATAGAATTTGACTCTGAATCCGAATCTGCCCTCCGTTTTCCCATCGGATGCTTCGTTTTCGCTCTACAGCCAAAAACATCCCAAGTTAACCGTTAACTCTTTAGGGTTAGGGCTAGGGTTAGGGTTATTTTAGGAAAAAAAATTTTCCCTTCCATGGCTTTCAAATTTGCCATACCGACATAGAATTTGACTCTGAATCCGAATCTGCCCTCCGTTTTCCGATCGGATGCTTCGTTTTGGCTCTACAGCCGAAAACATCCCAAGTTTGCCATTAACTCTCTAGGGTAAGGGTTATTGTGGTAAGGGTTATTTTAGGAAAAAATTTTTTGTCATCCATGGCTTTCAAATTTGCCATGCCGACATAGAATTTGACTCTGAATCCGAATCTGCACTCCGTTTTCCCATCGGATGCTTCGTTTTCGCTCTAAAGCCAGAAATATCCCAAGTTCGCCGTTACCTCTCTTCGGTTAGGGTTAGAGCTAGGGTCATGGTGGTTAGGGTTAGGTTTAGGGTTAGGGTTATTGTGGCTAGGGTTAGGGTTATTGTGGTTAGGGTTAGGGCTAGGGTTAGGGTTGTTGCGGCTAGGGTCGCGGTTAGGGTTAAGATTAATGTGGTTAGGGTTAGGGTTGGGGTTAGGGTTATTTTAGAAAAAAAATTTTCCTCTCCAATGACTTTGAAATTTCCTATGCCGACATAGAATTTGACTCTGAATCCCAATCTGGCCTCCGTTTTCCCATCGGATGCTTCGTTTTCGCTCTACAGCCCAAAACATCCCAGGTTCGCCGTTAACTCTCTAGGGTTAGGGTTAGGGCTAGGGTTATTGTGGTTAGGGATGGGGTTAGGGTTATTGTGGTTAGGGTTAGGGTTGTGCCTAGGGTCATTGTGGTTAGGGTTTGGGTTACGGTTAGGGTCATTGTGGTTAGGGTTATTTTGGGAAAAAAATTTCCTCTCTCGTGGCTTTCAAATTTACCATGCCGATATGGAATTTGACTCTGAATCCGAATCTGCCCTCCGTTTTCCGACCGGATGCTTCGTTTTCGCTCTACAGACCAAAACATCCCAAGTTTACCATTAACTCTCTAGGGTTAGGGTTATTGTGGTTAGGGTTAGGGTTGTGGCTAGGGTCATTGTGGTTAGGGTTGGGGTTACGGTTAGGGTTATTACAGGAAAAAAATTTCCTCTTTCATGGCTTTCAAATTTACCGTGCCGATATGGAATTTGACTCTGAATCCGAATCTGCCCTCTGTTTTCCCATCGGATGCTTAGTTTTTGCTCTTCAGCCAAAAACATCCCAAGTTCGCCGTTAACTCTCTAGGGTTAGGGCTAGGGATATGGTTATTGTGGTTAGGGCTAGGGTTAGGGTTATTTAAGGAAAAAAATTTTCCTCTTCCATGGCTTTTAAATTTGCCATGCCGACATAGAATTTGACTCTGAATCCGAATCTGCCCTCCGTTTTCCCATCGGATGCTTCGTTTTCGCTTTACAGCTAAAACATTCCAAGTTTGCCATTAACGCTCTAGGGTTAGGGTTATTGTGGTTAGGGTTAGGGGTAGGGTTACGGTTATAGTGGTTATGGTTGGGGTTAGGGTTAGGGTTATTTTGTTTAGGGTTAGGTTTGGGGTTAGGGTTGCGGTTAAGGCTAGGGTTAGGGTTATTGTGGTTAGGGTTATTTAAGGAAAAAATTTTTCGTCACCCATGGCTTTCAAATTTACCATGCCGACATAGAATTTGACTCTGAATTCGATTCTGCACTCCGTTTTCCCATCGGATGCTTCGTTTTCGCTCTACAGCCCAAAACATCCCAAGTTCGCCGTTAACTCTCTACGGTTAGGGTTAGGGCTAGGGTTATTGTGGTTAGGGTTAGGGTTAGGGTTATTGTGGTTAGGGTTAGGGTTGTGGCTAGGGTCATTGTGGTTAGGGTTAGGGTTACGGTTAAGGTTATTTAAGGAAAAAAATTTCCTCTCTCATGGCTTTCAAATTTACCATGCCGATATAGAATTTGGCTCTGAAACCGAATCTGCCCTCCGTTTTTCGATCGGATGTTTCGTTATCGCTCTACAGTCCAAAACATCCCAAGTTTGCCATTAACTCTCTAGGGTTAGGGTTATTGTGGTTAGGGTTAGGGCTAGGGTTAGGGTTATTGTGGTTAGGGTTGGGGTTAGGGTTAGGGTTATTTTGGTTAGGGTTAGCGGTGGGGCTAGGGTTAGGGTTGGGGTTAGGGCTAGGGTTAGGGTTATTGTGGTTAGGGTTATTTTAGGAAAAAAAATTTCCCTTCCCATGACTTTCAAATTTCCCATGCGGACATAGAATTTGACTCTGAATCCCAATCTGCCCTCCGTTTTCCCATCGGATGCTTCGTTTTCGCTCTACAGCCCAAAACATCCCAGGTTGGGCGTTAACTCTCTAGGGTTAGGGTTAGGGTTATTGTGGTTAGGGTTAAGGTTGTTGTTGTTAGGGATAGGGTTAGGGTTATTGTGGTTAGGGTTTGGGTTGGGGCTAGGGTTAGGGCTAGGGCTAGGGTTATTGTGGTTAGCGTTAGGGTTAGGGTTAGGGTTATTTTAGTAAAAACTTTTTGCTCTCCCATGGCTTTCAAATTTACCATGCCGATATAGAATTTGACTCTGAATCCGAATCTGCCCTCCGTTTTCCCATCCGATACTTCGTTTTGGCTCTACAGCCCAAAACATCCCAAGTTCACCGTTTACTCTCAAGGGTTAGCGTTAGGGTTAGGGTTATTGTGGTTAGCGTTGGGGTTATGCTTAGGGTTTCTTTGGTTAGGGTTCGGGTTGGGGTTAGGGTTAGGGTTAGGGTTATTTTAGGAAAAAATTTTTCCTCTTCCTTGGCTTTTAAATTTCCCATGCCGACATAGAATTTGAATCTGAATCCGAATCTGCCCTCCGTTTTCCCATCGAGTGCTTCGTTTTCGCTTTACAGCCCAAAACATCCCAAGTTCGCCGCTAACTCTCAAGGGTTAGGGTTATTGTAGTTAGGGTTGGGGTTATTGTTAGGGTCATTTTGGTTAGGGTTAGGGTTATTGTTAGGGTGATTTTGGTTAGGGTTAGGGTTGGGGCTAGGGTTAGGGTTAGGGTTGGGGTTAGGGCTAGGGTTAGGGTTATTGTGATTTGGGGCATTTTAGAAAAAAAATTTTCGTCACCCATGGCTTTCAAATTTGCCATGCTTACATAGAATTTGACTCTGAATCTGAATCTGCACTCCGTTTTCCCATCGGACGCTCCGTTTTCGCTCTAAGGCCCAAAACATCCCAAGTTCTTCGTTATCTCTCTAGGGTTAGGGTTAGGGTCATGGTGGTCAGGGTTAGGTTTAGGGTTATTGTGGTTAGGGTTGGGGTTGTTGAGGTTGGGGTCGGGCATAGGGTTGGGGTTATTGTGGTTAGGGTTAGGGTTTGGGTTAGGTTTATTTTACGAAAAAATTTTTCCTCTCCCATGACTTTCAAATTTCCCATGCCGACATAGAATTTCACTCTGAATCCCAATCTGCCCTCCGTTCTCCCATCCGATGCTTCGTTTTCGCTCTACAGCCCCAAACATCCCAGGTTTGCCGTTAACTCTCTACGGTTAGCGTTAGGGTTAGGGTTATTTTGGGTTGGGTTAAGGTTGTTGTGGTTAGGGTTACGGTTAGGGTTATTGTGGGTAGGGTTAGGGTTGGGGTTGGGCTAGGGTTAGGGTTAGGGTTATGGTGGTGAGGGTTAGGGTTAGGGCTAGGGTTACGGTTGGGGTTAGGGTTATTATTGGAAAAAATTTTTCCCCTCCCATCGCTATCGAATTTGCCATGCCGATCTAGATTTTGACTCTGAATCCGAATCTGCCCTCCGTTTTCCATCCGATGCTTCGTTTTGGCTCTACAGCCCAAAACATGCCAAGTTCACCGTTAACTCTCTAGGGTTAGGGTTAGGGTTATTGTGGTAAAGGTTAGGGTTAGGGTTATTTTAGGAAAAAAATTTCCTCTTCCATGGCTTTTAAATTTGCCATGCCGATATGGAATTTGACTCTGAATCCGAATCTGCCCTGCGTTTTCCGATCGGATCCTTCGTTTTCGCTCTACAGCCCAAAACATCCCAATTTTGCCATTAAGTCTCTGGGGTTAGGGTTAGGGTCATGGTGGTGAGGGTTCAGGTTACGGGTTATTGTGGCTAGGGTTAGGGTTATTGTGGTTAGGGTTCGGGCTAGGGTTAGCGTTGTTGTGGTTATTTTAGGGTTATTGTGGTTAGGGTTAGGGTTGGGGTTAGGGTTATTTTAGGAAAAAAATTTTCCTCTCTCATGGCTTTCAAATCTACCATGCCGATATGGAATTAAACTCTGAATCCGAATCTGCCCTGCGTTTTCCGATCGGATGCTTTGTTTTCGCTCTACAGCCCAAAACATCCCAATTTTGCCATTAACTCTCTAGGGTTAGGGTTAGGGTCACGGTGGTGATGGTTAAGGTTAGGGTTATTGTGGCTGGGGTAGGGTTATTGTGGTTAGGGTTAGGGCTAGGGTTAGGGTTAGGGTTATTGTGGTTAGGGTTAGGGTTGGGGTTAGGGTTATTTTAGGAAAAAATTTTTCGTCTCCCATGACTTTCAAATTTCCCATGCCGACATAGAATTTGACTCTGAATCCCAATCTGCCTTCCGTTTTCCGATTGGATGCTTCGTTTTCGGTCTACAGCCCAAAACATCCCAAGTTTGCCATTAACTCTCTAGGGTTAGGGATATAGTGGTTAGGGTTAGGGTTATTGTGGTTAGGGTTGGGGTTAGGGTTAGAGTTATTTTGGTTAGGGTTAGCGTTGGGGCTAGGGTAAGGGTTAGGGTTGGTGTTAGGGCTAGGGTTAGGGTTATTGTGGTTAGGGTTATTTTAGGAAAAAATCTTTCGTCACCCATGGCTTTCAAATTTGCCAAGCCGACATAAAATTTGACTCTGAATCCGAATCTGCCCTCTGTTTTCCGATCGGATGCTTCGTTTTCGCTCTACAGCCCAAAACATCCCAAGTTTGCCATTAACTCTCTAGGCATAGGGTTAGGGTTTTTGTGGTTAGGGTTGGGGTTATTGTTAGGGTCATTTTGGTTAGGGTTAGGATTATTGTTAAGGTGATTTTGGTTAGGGTTAGGGTTGGGGCTAGGGTTAGGGTTAGGGTTGGGGTTAGGGCTAGGGTTAGGGTTATTGTAATTTGGGGTATTTTAGAAAAAAATTTTTCGTCACCCATGGCTTTCGAATTTGCCATACCGACATAGAATTTGACTCTGAATCTGAATCTGCACTCCGTTTTTCCATCGGACGCTTCGTTTTTGCTCTAAAGCCCAAAACATCCCAAGTTCTTCGTTATCTCACTAGGGTTAGGATTAGGGTTAGGGTCATGGTGGTTAGGGTTAGGTTTAGGGTTAGGGTTATTGTGGTTAGGGTTGGGGTTGTTGAGGTTGGGGTCGGGCTTAGGGTTGGGGTTATTGTGGTTAGGGTTAGGGTTTGGGTTAGGTTTATTTTACGAAAAAATTTTTCCTCTCCCATGACTTTCAAATTTCCCATGCCGACATAGAATTTCACTCTGAATCCCAATCTGCCCTCAGTTCTCCCATCCGATGCTTCGTTTTCGATCTACAGCCCAAAACATCCCAGGTTTGCCGTTAACTCTCTACGGTTAGCGTTAGGGTTAGGGTTATTGTGGGTTGGGTTAAGGTTGTTGTGGTTAGGGTTACGGTTAGGGTTATTGTGGGTAGGGGTAGGGTTGGGGTTGGGCTAGGGTTAGGGTTAGGGTTATGGTGGTAAGGGTTAGGGTTAGGGCTAGGGTTACGGTTGAGGTTAGGGTTATTATGGGAAAAAATTTTTCCTCTCCCATGGCTATCGAATTTGCCATGCCGATCTAGATTTTGGCTCTGAATCCGAATCTGCCCTCCGTTTTCCATCCGATGCTTCGTTTTGGCTCTACAGCCCAAAACATCCGAAGTTCACCGTTAACTCTTTAGGGTTAGGGTTAGGGTTATTGTGGTAAAGGTTAGGGTTAGGGTTATGGTTATTGTGGTTAGGGTTAGAGTTATTGTGGTTAGGGCTAGGGTTATTGTGGTTGGGGTTAGGGCTTTGGCTAGGGTTCTTGTAGGTAGGGTTAGGGTTAGGGTTGGCGTTAGGGCTAGGGTTAGGGTTATTGCGGTTAGGGCTAGGGTTATTTTAGGAAAAATTTTTTCGTGTCCCATGGCTTTCAAATTTGCCATGCCGACAGAGAATCTGACTCTGAATCCGAATCTGCCCTCTGTTTTCCGTCAAATGCTTCGTTTTCGCTCTACAGCCCAAAACATCCCAAGTTCTTCGTTAACTCTCTAGGGTTAGGGTTATGGTTATTGTGGATAGGGTTAGGGTTAATGTTAGGGTTATGGTAAGGGCTAGGGATATGGTAAGGGTTAGGGCTAGGCTTAGGGTTGTTGTGGTTAGGGTCGGGGTTAGGGTTGGGGTTAGGGTTATTGTGGTTACGGTTAGGGCTATTTTAGGAAATAATTTTCCTCTCCCATGACTTTCAAATTTGCCATGCCGACATAGAATTTGACTATGAATCCCAATCTAACCTCCGTTTTCCCATCGGATGCTTCGTTTTCGCTCTACAGCCCAAAAATCCCAGGTTGGCCGTTAACTCTCTAGGGTTAGGGTTATTGTGGTTAGGGTTAAGGTTGTTGTGGTTAGGGTTTGGGTTAGGGCTAGGGTTATTGTGGTTAGGGTTAGGGTTATTGTGGTTGGGGTTAGGGTTAGGGTTTTGGTTCGGGTTATTGTTGTTAGGGTAGGGGTTAGGGTTAGGGTTACGGTTAGGGTTATTCTAGTAAAAACTTTTTCCTCTCCCATGGCTGTCAAATTTACCATGCCGATATAGAATTTGACTCTGAATCCGAATCTGCCCTCCGTTTTCCCATCCAATACTTCGTTTTGGCTCTACAGCCCAAAACATCCCAAGTTCGCCGTTAACTCTCTAGGGTTAGCGTTAGGGTTGGGGTTACTGTGTATAGGGTTACGGCTAGGGTTATTGTGGTTAGTGTTAGGGTTAGGGTTATTGTGGTTAGGGTTAGGGTTGGGGCTTGGGTTAAGGCTAGGGCTAGGGTTATTGTGGTTAGCGTTAGGGTTAGGGTTATTGCGTTTGGGGTTAGGGTTAGGGTTATTTTAGTAAAAACTTTTGCCTCTCCCATGGCTTTCAAATTTACCATGCCGATATAGAATTTGACTCCCAATCCGAGTCTGCCCTCCGTTTTCCTATCCGATACTTCGTTTTGGCTCTACAGCCCAAAACATCCCAAGTTCGCCGTTAACTCTCTAGGGTTAGCGTTAGGGTTAGGGTTGTGGTTAGGGTCATTGCGGTTAGGGCTAGGGTTATTGTGGTTAGTGTTAGGGTTAGGGTTATTGCGGTTGGTGTTAGGGTTAGGGTTAGGATTATGGTTCGGGTTATTGATATTAGGGTTGGGGTTAGGGTTAGGGTTACGGTTGTGGTTATTTTAGTAAAAACCTTTTCCTCTCCCATGGCTTTCAAATTTGCCATGCCGGCATAGAATTTGACTCTGAATCCGAATCTGCCCTCCGTTTTCCGATCGGATGCTTCGTTTTCGCTCTACAGCCCAAAACATCCCAAGTTTGCCATTAACTCTCTAGGGTTAGGGTTAGGTTTATTGTGGTCAGTGATAGGGCTACTGTGGTTAGGGTTAGGGCTAGGGTTAGGGTTATTTTGGCTAGGGTTAGGGCTAGGGTTAGGGTTATTCTGGTTAGGGTTGGGGTTGGGGCTAGGGTTATTGTGGGTAGGGTTAGGGTTAGGGCTACGGTTAGGGTTATTTTAGGAAAAAATTTTTCCTCTTGCATGGCTTTCAAATTTGCCATGCCGGCATGGAATTTGACTCTGAATCCGAATCTGCCCTCCGTTTTCCCATCGGATGCTTCGTTTTCCCTCTACAGCCCAAAACATCCCGAGTTTCCTGCTAACTCTCTAGGGTTAGGGTCAGGGATAGGGTTATTGTGGTTAGGGTTAGGGCTAGGGTTAGGGTTATTGTGATTAGGGTTAGGGTTAGGGTTGTTGTGGTTAGGGTTGGGGTTTGGGCTAGGGTTATTGTGGGTAGGGTTAGGGTTAGGGCTAGGGTTAGGGTTATTTTAGGAAAAGAATTTTACTCTCCCATGGCTTTCAAATTTGCCATGCCGACATAGAATTTGGCTCTGAATCTGAATCTGCCCTGCGTTTTCCCATCGGATGCTTCGTTTTCGCTTTACTGCCCAAAACATCCCAAGTTCGCCGTTAACTCTCTAGGGTGAGGGTTAAGTTTATGGTTATCGTGGTTAGGGTTAGGTTTAGGGTTAGGGTTATTGTGGTTAGGGTTAGGGTTATTGTAGTTAGGGTTAGGGCTAGGGTTAGGGTTGTTGTGGTTAGGGTCGGGGTTAGGGTTATTGTGGTTAGGGTTAGGGCTAGGGTTAGGGTTATTTTGGTTACGGTTAGGTTATTTTAGGAAAAAATTTTTACTCTCCCATGGCTTTCAAATTTGCCATGCCGACATAGAATTTGACTCTGAATCCGAATCTGCACTGCTTCGTTTTCGCTCTAAAGCCCAAAACATAGAAAGTTCGCCGTTAACTCTCTAGGGTTAGGGTCATGGTGGTTAGGGTTAGGGTTATTATGGTTAGGGTTAGGGTTATGGTTGTGGCTACGGTCATTGTTGTTAGGGTAAGGGTTACGGTTAGGGTTATTTTAGGAAAAAAATTTCCTCTCTCATGGCTTTCAAATTTAGCATGCCGATATGGAATTTGACTCTAAATCCGAAACTGCCCTCCGTTTCCCGATCGGATGCTTCGTTTTTCACTCTACAGCCCAAAACATCCCAAGTTTGCCATTAACTCTCTAGGGTTAGGGTTAGGGTTAGGGTTATTGTGGTTAGGGTTGGGGTTAGGGTTAGGGTTATTGTGGTTAGGGTTGGGGCTAGGGTTATTTTGGGTAGGGTTAGGGCTAGGGTTATTGTGGTTAGGGTTGGGGTTAGGGTTAGGGTTATTGTGGTTAGGGTTGGGGCTAGGGTTATTGTGGGTAGGGTTAGGGTTAGGGCTAGGGTTAGGGTTATTCTGGTTGCGGTTAGGGTTATTTTAGGAGAAAATTTTTCCTGTCGCATGGCTTTCAAATTTGCCATGCCGCCATAGAATTTGACAGTGAATCCGAATCTGCCCTCCGTTTTCCGATCGGATGCTTCGTTTTCGCTCTGTAGCCCAAAACATCCCAAGTTTGCCATTAACTCTCTAGGGTTAGGGTTAGGGTTATTGTGGTTAGTGATAGGGTTATTGTGGTTAGGGTTAGGGCTAGGGTTAGGGTTATTTTGGCTAGGGTTGGGGTTAGGGTTAGGGTTATTCTGGTTAGGGTTGGGGTTATTTTAAGAAAAAATTTTTCCTCTTGCATGGCTTTCAAATTTGCCATGCCGGCATGGAATTTGACTCTGAATCCGAATCTGCCCTCCGTTTTCCCATCGGATGCTTCGTTTTCCCTCTACAGCCCAAAACATCCCGAGTTCGCCGTTAACTCTCTAGGGTTAGGGATAGGTTATTGTGGTTAGGGTTACGGCTAGGGTTAGGGTTAATGTGGTTAGGGTTAGGGTTGATGTAGTTAGGGTTGGGGTTTGGGCTAGGGTTATTGTGGGTAGGGTTAGGGTTAGGGCTAGGGTTAGGGTTATTTTAGGAAAAAAATTTTACTCTCCCATGGCTTTCAAATTTGCCATGCCGACATAGAATTTGGCTCTGAATCCGAATCTGCCCTGCATTTTCCCATCGGATGCTTCGTTTTCGCTTTACTGCCCAAAACATCCCAAGTTCGCCGTTAACTCTCTAGGGTTAGGGTTAGGGTTAGGCTTATGGTTATTGTGGTTAGGGTTAGGTTTAGGGTTAGGGTTATTGTGGTTAGGGTTAGGGTTGTGGCTAGGGTTAAGGTTATTGTAGTTAGGGTTAGGGCTAGGGTTAGGGTTGTTGTGGTTAGGGTCGGGGTTAGGGTTATTGTGGTTAGGGTTGGGGTTAGAGTTAGGGTTATTGTGGTTAGGGTTAGGGTTGGGGCTAGGGTTATTGCGGGTAGGGTTAGCGTTAGGGTTAGGGTTAGGGCTAGGGTTAGGGTTATTTTGGTTACGGTTAGGGTTGTTTTAGGAAAAAAATTTTCCTCTCCCATGGCTTTCAAATTTGCCATGCCGACATAGAATTTGACTCTGAATCCGAATCTGCCCTGCGCTTTCCCATCGGATGCTCCGTTTTCGCTTTACAGCCCAAAACATCCCAAGTTCGCCGTTCACTCTCTAGGGTTAGGGCTAGGATTGGGGTTATTGTGGTTAGGGTTGGGGTTAGGGTTAGGGTTATTTTGGTTAGGGTTAGGGTTGGGGCTAGTGTTAGGGTTAGGGTTGGAGTTAGGGCTAGGTTTAGGGTTATTGTGGTTAGGGTTATTTTAGGAAAATTTTTTTCGTCACCCATGGCTTTTAAATTTGCCATGCCGACATAGAATTTGACTCTGAATCCGAATCTGTACTCCGTTTTCCCATCGGATGCTTCGTTTTCGCTCTACAGCCCAAAACATCCCGAGTTCGCCGTTAACTCTCTAGGGTTAGGGATAGGTTATTGTGGTTAGGGTTACGGCTAGGGTTAGGGTTAATGTGGTTAGGGTTAGGGTTGATGTAGTTAGGGTTGGGGTTTGGGCTAGGGTTATTGTGGGTAGGGTTAGGGTTAGGGCTAGGGTTAGGGTTATTTTAGGAAAAAAATTTTACTCTCCCATGGCTTTCAAATTTGCCATGCCGACATAGAATTTGGCTCTGAATCCAAATCTGCCCTGCATTTTCCCATCGGATGCTTCGTTTTCGCTTTACTGCCCAAAACATCCCGAGTTCGCCGTTAACTCTCTAGGGTTAGGGATAGGTTATTGTGGTTAGGGTTACGGCTAGGGTTAGGGTTAATGTGGTTAGGGTTAGGGTTGATGTAGTTAGGGTTGGGGTTTGGGCTAGGGTTATTGTGGGTAGGGTTAGGGTTAGGGCTAGGGTTAGGGTTATTTTAGGAAAAAAATTTTACTCTCCCATGGCTTTCAAATTTGCCATGCCGACATAGAATTTGGCTCTGAATCCGAATCTGCCCTGCATTTTCCCATCGGATGCTTCGTTTTCGCTTTACTGCCCAAAACATCCCAAGTTCGCCGTTAACTCTCTAGGGTTAGGGTTAGGGTTAGGCTTATGGTTATTGTGGTTAGGGTTAGGTTTAGGGTTAGGGTTATTGTGGTTAGGGTTAGGGTTGTGGCTAGGGTTAAGGTTATTGTAGTTAGGGTTAGGGCTAGGGTTAGGGTTGATGTGGTTAGGGTCGGGGTTAGGGTTATTGTGGTTAGGGTTGGGGTTAGAGTTAGGGTTATTGTGGTTAGGGTTAGGGTTGGGGCTAGGGTTATTGCGGGTAGGGTTAGCGTTAGGGTTAGGGTTAGGGCTAGGGTTAGGGTTATTTTGGTTACGGTTAGGGTTTTTTTAGGAAAAAATTTTTACTCTCCCATGGCTTTCAAATTTGCCATGCCGACATAGAATTTGACTCTGAATCCGAATCTGCCCTGCGCTTTCCCATCGGATGCTCCGTTTTCGCTTTACAGCCCAAAACATCCCAAGTTCGCCGTTCACTCTCTAGGGTTAGGGCTAGGATTGGGGTTATTGTGGTTAGGGTTGGGGTTAGGGTTAGGGTTATTTTGGTTAGGGTTAGGGTTGGGGCTAGTGTTAGGGTTAGGGTTGGAGTTAGGGCTAGGTTTAGGGTTATTGTGGTTAGGGTTATTTTAGGAAAATTTTTTTCGTCACCCATGGCTTTTAAATTTGCCATGCCGACATAGAATTTGACTCTGAATCCGAATCTGTACTCCGTTTTCCCATCGGATGCTTCGTTTTCGCTCTACAGCCCAAAACATAGAAAGTTCGCCGTTAACTCTCTAGGGTTAGGGTCATGGTGGTTAGGGTTAGGGTTATTATGGTTAGGGTTGTGGCTAGGGTCATTGTTGTTAGGGTAAGGGTTACGGTTAGGGTTATTTTAGGAAAAAAATTTCCTCTCTCATTGCTTTCAAATTTACCATGCCGATATGGAATATGACTCTGAATCCGAAACTGCCCTCCGTTTCCCGATCGGATGCTTCGTTTTCGCTCTGCAGCCCAAAACATCCCAAGTTTGCAATTAACTCTCTAGGGTTAGGGTTTTGGTTATTGTGGTTAGGGTTAGGGCTAGGGTTAGGGTTGTTGTGGTTAGGGTTGGGGTTAGGGTTACGGTTATTGTGGTTATGGTTGGGGCTAGTTTTATTGTGGGTAGGGTTAGGGTTAGGGCTAGGGTAAGGGTTATTCCGGTTACGGCTAGGGTTTTTTTAGGAAAAAAAATTTCCTGTCGCATGGCTTTCAAATTTGCCATGCCGGCATAGAATTTGACTCTGAATCCGACTCTGCCCTCCGTTTTCCCATCGGATGCTTCGTTTTCGCTCTACAGCCCAAAACATCCCGAGTTCGCCGTTAACTCTCTAGGGTTAGGGTTAGGGATAGGGTTATTGTGGTTAGGGTTAGGGCTAGGGTTAGGGCTATTGTGGTTAGGGTTGGGGTTAGGGTTAGGGTTATTGTGACTAGGAATGGGGTTTGGGCTAGGGTTATTGTGGGTAGGGTTAGGGTTAGGTTAGGAATGGGGTTTGGGCTAGGGTTATTGTGGGTAGGGTTAGGGTTCGGGTAGGGTTAGGGTTATTTTAGGAATAAATTTTTACTCTCCCATGGCTTTCAAATTTGCCATGCCGACATACAACTTGACTCTGAATCCGAATCTGCCCTGCGTTTTCCCATCGGATGCTTCGTTTTCGCTTTACTGCCCAAAACATCCCAAGTTCGAAGTTAACTCTCTAGGGTTAGGGTTAGGGTTATGGTTATTGTGGTTAGGGTTAGGTTTAGGGTTATTTTGGTTACGGTTTTGGTTGTGGTTAGGGCTAGGGTTATTGTGGTCAGGGCTAGGTCTAGGGTTAGGGTTGTTGTGGTTAGGGTCGGGGTTAGAGTTATTGTGGTTAGGGTTATTGTGGTTCGGGTTGGGGTTAGAGTTAGGGTTAATGTGGTTAGGGTTATTGCGGTTAGGGCTAGGATTATTTTAGGAAAAAATTTTTCGTGCCCCATGGCTTTCAAATTTGCCATGCCGACATAAAATCTGACTCTGAATCCGAATCTGCCCTCCGTTTTCCGTCAAATGCTTCGTTTTCGCTCTACAGCCCAAAACATCCCAAGTTCGCCGTTAACTCTCTAGGGTTAGGGTTATGGTTATTGTGGTTAGGGCTAGGTTTAAGGTTAGGGTTATTGTGATTAGGGTTAGGGTTATGGTAAGGGTTACGGCTAGGCTTAGGGTTGTTGTGGTTAGGGTCGGGGTTAGGGTTGGGGTTAGGGTTGGGGTTAGGGTTATTGTGGTTAGGGTTAGGGCTATTTTAGGAAAAAATTTTCCTCTCCCATGACTTTCAAATTTGCCATGCCGACATAGAATTTGCCTCTGAATCCCAATCTGCCCTCCGTTTTCCCATCGGATGCTTCGTTTTTGCTCTACAGCCCAAAACATCCCAGGTTGGCCGTTAACTCTCTAGGGTTAGGGTTATTGTGGTTAGGGTTAAGGTTGTTGTGGTTAGGGACAGGGTTAGGGTTATTGTGGTTAGGGTTAGGGTTGGGGCTTGGGTTAAGGCTAGGGCTAGGGTTATTGTGGTTAGCGTTAGGGTTAGGGTTATGGTTCGGGTTATTGTGTTTAGGGCTGGGGTTAGGGTTAGGGTTATTTTAGTAAAAACTTTTGCCTCTCCCATAGCTTTCAAATTTACCATGCCGATATAGAATTTGACTCCCAATCCGAGTCTGCCCTCCGTTTTCCTATCCGATACTTCGTTTTGGCTCTACAGCCCAAAACATCCCAAGTTCGCCGTTAACTCTCTAGGGTTAGCGTTAGGGTTAGGGTTATTGTGTATAGGGTTAGGGCTAGGGTTATTGTGGTTAGTGTTATTGTGGTTAGGGTTAGGGTTGTGGTTAGGCTCATTGCGGTTAGGGCTAGGGTTATTGTGGTTAGTGTTAGGGTTAGGGTTATTGCGGTTGGTGTTAGGGTTAGGGTTAGGATTATGGTTCGGGTTATTGTGGTTAGGGTTGCGGTTAGGGTTAGGGTTACGGTTATGGTTATTTTAGTAAAAACCTTTTCCTCTCCCATAGCTTTCAAATTTGCCATGCCGGCATAGAATTTGACTCTGAGTCCGAATCTGCCCTCCGTTTTCCGATCGGATGCTTCGTTTTCGCTCTACAGCCCAAAACATCCCAAGTTTGACATTAACTCTCTAGGGCTAGGTTTAGGGTTAGGGTTATTGTGGTTAGGGTTAGGGTTATGGTAAGGGTTACGGCTAGGCTTAGGGTTGTTGTGGTTAGGGTCGGGGTAAGGGTTGGGGTTAGGGTTATTGTGGTTAGGGTTAGGGCTATTTTAGGAAAAAATTTTCCTCTCCCATGACTTTCAAATTTGCCATGCCGACATAGAATTTGCCTCTGAATCCCAATCTGCCCTCCGTTTTCCCATCGGATGCTTCGTTTTTGCTCTACAGCCCAAAACATCCCAGGTTGGCCGTTAACTCTCTAGGGTTAGGGTTATTGTGGTTAGGGTTAAGGTTGTTGTGGTTAGGGATAGGGTTAGGGTTATTGTGGTTAGGGTTAGTGTTGGGGCTTGGGTTAAGGCTAGGGCTAGGGTTATTGTGGTTTGCCTTAGGGTTAGGGTCATTGCGGTTGGGGTTAGGGTTAGGGTTATGGTTCGGGTTATTGTGATTAGGGCTGGGGTTAGGGTTAGGGTTATTTTAGTAAAAACTTTTGCCTCTCCCATAGCTTTCAAATTTACCATGCCGATATAGAATTTGACTCCCAATCCGAGTCTGCCCTCCGTTTTCCTATCCGATACTTCGTTTTGGCTCTACAGCCCAAAACATCCCAAGTTCGCCGTTAACTCTCTAGGGTTAGCGTTAGGGTTAGGGTTATTGTGTATAGGGTTAGGGCTAGGGTTATTGTGGTTAGTGTTATTGTGGTTAGGGTTAGGGTTGTGGTTAGGGTTAGGGTTGTGGTTAGGCTCATTGCGGTTAGGGCTAGGGTTATTGTGGTTAGTGTTAGGGTTAGGGTTATTGCGGTTGGTGTTAGGGTTAGGGTTAGGATGATGGTTCGGGTTATTGTGGTTAGGGTTGGGTTTAGGGTTAGGGTTACGGTTATGGTTATTTTAGTAAAAACCTTTTCCTCTCCCATAGCTTTCAAATTTGCCATGCCGGCATAGAATTTGACTCTGAGTCCGAATCTGCCCTCCGTTTTCCGATCGGATGCTTCGTTTTCCCTCTACAGCCCAAAACATCCCAAGTTTGACATTAACTCTCTAGGGCTAGGTTTAGGGTTAGGGTTATTGTGGTTAGGGTTAGGGTTATGGTAAGGGTTACGGCTAGGCTTAGGGTTGTTGTGGTTAGGGTCGGGGTAAGGGTTGGGGTTAGGGTTATTGTGGTTAGGGTTAGGGCTATTTTAGGAAAAAATTTTCCTCTCCCATGACTTTCAAATTTGCCATGTCGACATAGAATTTGCCTCTGAATCCCAATCTGCCCTCCGTTTTCCCATCGGATGCTTCGTTTTTGCTCTACAGCCCAAAACATCCCAGGTTGGCCGTTAACTCTCTAGGGTTAGGGTTATTGTGGTTAGGGTTAAGGTTGTTGTGGTTAGGGATAGGGTTAGGGTTATTGTGGTTAGGGTTAGTGTTGGGGCTTGGGTTAAGGCTAGGGCTAGGGTTATTGTGGTTTGCCTTAGGGTTAGGGTCATTGCGGTTGGGGTTAGGGTTAGGGTTAGGGTTATGGTTCGGGTTATTGTGATTAGGGCTGGGGTTAGGGTTAGGGTTATTTTAGTAAAAACTTTTGCCTCTCCCATAGCTTTCAAATTTACCATGCCGATATAGAATTTGACTCCCAATCCGAGTCTGCCCTCCGTTTTCCTATCCGATACTTCGTTTTGGCTCTACAGCCCAAAACATCCCAAGTTCGCCGTTAACTCTCTAGGGTTAGCGTTTGGGTTAGGGTTATTGTGTATAGGGTTAGGGCTAGGGTTATTGTGGTTAGTGTTATTGTGGTTAGGGTTGTGGTTAGGCTCATTGCGGTTAGGGTTAGGGTTATTGTGGTTAGTGTTAGGGTTAGGGTTATTGCGGTTGGTGTTAGGGTTAGGGTTAGGATTATGGTTCGGGTTATTGTGGTTAGGGTTGGGGTTAGGGTTAGGGTTACGGTTATGGTTATTTTAGTAAAAACCTTTTCCTCTCCCATAGCTTTCAAATTTGCCATGCCGGCATAGAATTTGACTCTGAGTCCGAATCTGCCCTCCGTTTTCCGATCGGATGCTTCGTTTTCGCTCTACAGCCCAAAACATCCCAAGTTTGACATTAACTCTCTAGGGCTAGGTTTAGGGTTAGGGTTATTGTGGTTAGGGTTAGGGTTATGGTAAGGGTTACGGCTAGGCTTAGGGTTGTTGTGGTTAGGTTCGGGTTAGGGTTGGGGTTAGGGTTATTGTGGTTAGGGTTAGGGCTATTTTAGGAAAAAATTTTCCTCTCCCATGACTTTCAAATTTGCCATGCCGACATAGAATTTGCCTCTGAATACCAATCTGCCCTCCGTTTTCCCATCGGATGCTTCGTTTTTGCTCTACAGCCCAAAACATCCCAGGTTGGCCGTTAACTCTCTAGGGTTAGGGTTATTGTGGTTAGGGTTAAGGTTGTTGTGGTTAGGGATAGGGTTAGGGTTATTGTGGTTAGGGTTAAGGTTGTTGTGGTTAGGGATAGGGTTAGGGTTATTGTGGTTAGGGTTAGGGTTGGGGCTTGGGTTAAGGCTAGGGCTAGGGTTATTGTGGTTTGCCTTAGGGTTAGGGTCATTGCGGTTGGGGTTAGGGTTAGGGTTATGGTTCGGGTTATTGTGATTAGGGCTGGGGTTAGGGTTAGGGTTATTTTAGTAAAAACTTTTGCCTCTCCCATAGCTTTCAAATTTACCATGCCGATATAGAATTTGACTCCCAATCCGAGTCTGCCCTCCGTTTTCCTATCCGATACTTCGTTTTGGCTCTACAGCCCAAAACATCCCAAGTTCGCCGTTAACTCTCTAGGGTTAGCGTTAGGGTTAGGGTTATTGTGTATAGGGTTAGGGCTAGGGTTATTGTGGTTAGTGTTATTGTGGTTAGGGTTAGGGTTGTGGTTAGGCTCATTGCGGTTAGGGCTAGGGCTATTGTGGTTAGTGTTAGGGTTAGGGTTATTGCGGTTGGTGTTAGGGTTAGGGTTAGGATTATGGTTCGGGTTATTGTGGTTAGGGTTGGGGTTAGGGTTAGGGTTACGGTTATGGTTATTTTAGTAAAAACCTTTTCCTCTCCCATAGCTTTCAAATTTGCCATGCCGGCATAGAATTTGACTCTGAGTCCGAATCTGCCCTCCGTTTTCCGATCGGATGCTTCGTTTTCCCTCTACAGCCCAAAACATCCCAAGTTTGACATTAACTCTCTAGGGCTAGGTTTAGGGTTAGGGTTATTGTGGTTAGGGTTAGGGTTATGGTAAGGGTTACGGCTAGGCTTAGGGTTGTTGTGGTTAGGGTCGGGTTAGGGTTAGGGTTAGGGTTATTGTGGTTAGGGTTAGGGCTATTTTAGGAAAAAATTTTCCTCTCCCATGACTTTCAAATTTGCCATGCCGACATAGAATTTGACTCTGAATCCCAATCTGCCCTCCGTTTTCCCATCGGATGCTTCGTTTTCGCTCTACAGCCCAAAACATCCCAGGTTGGCCGTTAACTCTCTAGGGTTAGGGTTATGGTTATTGTGGTTAATGATAGGGTTATTGTGGTTAATGATAGGGTTATTGTGGTTAGGGTTAGAGCTAGGTTAGGGTTATTTTGGCTAGGGTTGGGGTTAGGGTTATTCTGGTTACGGTTAGGGTTATTTTAGGAAAAAATTTTTCCTCTTGCATGGCTTTCAGATTTGCCATGCCGGCATGGAATTTGACTCTGAATCCGAATCTGCCCTCCGTTTTCCCATCGGATGCTTCGTTTTCCCTCTACAGCCCAAAACATCCCAAGTTCGCCGTTAACTCTCTAGGGTTAGGGTTAGGGATAGGGTTATTGTGGTTAGGGTTAGGGCTAGGGTTAGGGTTATTTTGGTTAGTGATAGGGTTATTGTGGTTGGGGTTACGGCTAGGGTTAGTGTTATTTTGGCTAGGGTTGGGGATAGGGTTAGGGTTATTCTGGTTAGGGTTGGGGTTGGGGCTAGGGTTATTGTGGGTAGGGTTAGGGTTAGGGCTAGGGTTAGAGTTATTCTGGTTGTGGTTCGGGTTATTTTAGGAAAAAATTTTTCCTCTTGCATGGCTTTCAAATTTGCCATGCCGGCATGGAATTTGACTCTGAATCCGAATCTGCCCTCCGTTTTCCCATCGGATGCTTCGTTTTCTCTCTACAGCCCAAAACATCCCGAGTTCGCCGTTAACTCTCTAGGGTTAGGGTTAAGGATAGGGTTATTGTGGTTAAGGTTAGGGCTAGGATTAGGGTTATTGTGGTTAGGGTTGGGATTTGGGCTAGGGTTATTGTGGGTAGGGTTAGGGTTAGGGCTAGAGTTAGGGCTAGGGTTAGGGCTAGGGTTAGTGTTATTTTAGGAAAAAATCTTTACTCTCCCATGGCTTTCAAATTTGCCATGCCGACATAGAATTTGGCTCTCAATCCAAATCTGCCCTGTGTTTTCCCATCGGATGCTTCGTTTTCGCTTTACTGCCCAAAACATCCCAAGTTCGCCGTTAACTCTCTAGGGTTAGGGTTAGGGTTAGGGTTATGGTTATTGTGGTCAGGGTTAGGTTTAGGGTTAGGGTTTTTGTGGTTAGGGTTAGGGTTGTGGCTAGGGTTAGGGTTATTGTAGTTAGGGTTAGGGCTAGGGTTAGGGTTGTTGTGGTTAGGGTCGGGGTTAGGGTTATTGTGGATAGGGTTATTGTGGTTAGGGTTGGGGTTAGAGTTAGGGTTATTGTGGTTAGGGTTAGGGTTGGGGCTAGGGTTATTGCGGGTAGGGTTAGCGTTAGGATTAGGGCTAGGGTTAGGGTTATTTTGGTTACGGTTAGGGTTATTTTAGGAAAAAATTTTTCCTCTTGCATGGCTTTCAAATTTGCCATGCCGGCATGGAATTTGACTCTGAATCCGAATCTGCCCTCCGTTTTCCCATCGGATGCTTCGTTTTCCCTCTACAGCCCAAAACATCCCGAGTTCGCCGTTAACTCTCTAGGGTTAGGGTTAAGGATAGGGTTATTGTGGTTAAGGTTAGGGCTAGGGTTAGGGTTATTGTGGTTAGGGTTAGGGTTAGGGTTGTGGCTAGGGTTATTGTGGTTAGGGTTAGGGTTGTGGTTAGGGTTATTGTGGTTAGGGTTAGGATTTGGGCTAGGGTTATTGTGGGTAGGGTTAGGGTTAGGGCTAGGGTAAGGGTTATTTTAGGAAAAAAACTTTACTCTCCCATGGCTTTCAAATTTGCCATGCCGACATAGAATTTGACTCTGAATCCGAATCTGCCCTCCGTTTTCCCATCGGATGCTTCGTTTTCTCTCTACAGCCCAAAACATCCCGAGTTCGCCGTTAACTCTCTAGGGTTAGGGTTAAGGATAGGGTTATTGTGGTTAAGGTTAGGGCTAGGATTAGGGTTATTGTGGTTAGGGTTTGGATTTGGGCTAGGGTTATTGTGAGTAGGGTTAGGGTTAGGGCTAGAGTTAGGGCTAGGGTTAGGGCTAGGGTTAGGGTTATTTTAGGAAAAAAACTTTACTCTCCCATGGCTTTCAAATTTGCCATGCCGACATAGAATTTGGCTCTCAATCCAAATCTGCCCTGTGTTTTCCCATCGGATGCTTCGTTTTCGCTTTACTGCCCAAAACATCCCAAGTTCGCCGTTAACTCTCTAGGGTTAGGGTTAGGGTTAGGGTTATGGTTATTGTGGTTAGGGTTAGGTTTAGGGTAAGGGTTTTTGTGGTTAGGGTTAGGGTTGTGGCTAGGGTTAGGGTTATTGTAGTTAGGGTTAGGGCTAGGGTTAGGGTTGTTGTGGTTAGGGTCGGGGTTAGGGTTATTGTGGATAGGGTTATTGTGGTTAGGTTGGGTAGGTTAGGGTTATTGTGGTTAGGTTAGGGTTGGGGCTAGGGTTATTGCGGGTAGGTTAGCGTTAGGGTTAGGGCTAGGTTAGGGTTATTTTGGTTACGGTTAGGGTTATTTTAGGAAAAAATTTTTCCTCTTGCATGGCTTTCAAATTTGCCATGCCGGCATGGAATTTGACTCTGAATCCGAATCTGCCCTCCGTTTTCCCATTGGATGCTTCGTTTTCCCTCTACAGCCCAAAACATCCCGAGTTCGCCGTTAACTCTCTAGGGTTAGGGTTAAGGATAGGGTTATTGTGGTTAAGGTTAGGGCTAGGGTTAGGGTTATTGTGGTTAGGGTTAGGGTTGTGGCTAGGGTTATTGTGGTTAGGGTTAGGGTTGTGGTTAGGGTTATTGTGGTTAGGGTTAGGATTTGGGCTAGGGTTATTGTGGGTAGGGTTAGGGTTAGGGCTAGGGTAAGGGTTATTTTAGGAAAAAAACTTTACTCTCCCATGGCTTTCAAATTTGCCATGCCGACATAGAATTTGACTCTGAATCCGAATCTGCCCTGCGTTTTTCCATCGGATGCTTCGTTTTCGCTTTACTGCCCAAAACATCCCAAGTTCGCCGTTAACTCTCTAGGGTTAGGGTTAGGGTTAGGGTTATGGTTATTGTGGTTAGGGTTAGGTTTAGGGGTAGGGTTATTGTGGTTAGGGTTAGGGTTGTGGCTAGGGTTAGGGTTATTGTAGTTAGGGCTAGGGCTAGGGTTAGGGTTGTTGTGGTTAGGGTCGGGGTTAGGGTTATTGTGGTTAGGGTTATTGTGGTTAGGGTTGGGGTTAGGGTTAGGGTTATTGTGGTTAGGGTTAGGGTTGGGGCTAGGGTTATTGTGGGTAGGGTTAGGGTTAGGGTTAGGGCTAGGGTTAGGGTTATTTTGGTTACGGTTAGGGTTATTTTAGGAAAAAATTTTTACTCTCCCATGGCTTTCAAATTTGCCATGCCGACATAGAATTTGACTCTGAATCCGAATCTGCCCTCCGTTTTCCGATCGGATGCTTCGTTTTCCCTCTACAGCCCAAAACATCCCAAGTTTGACATTAACTCTCTAGGGCTAGGTTTAGGGTTAGGGTTATTGTGGTTAGGGTTAGGGTTATGGTAAGGGTTACGGCTAGGCTTAGGGTTTTTGTGGTTAGGGATAGGGTTAGGGTTGGGGTTCGGGTTATTGTGGTTAGGGTTAGGGTTATTTTACGAAAAAGTTTTGCGTCACCCATGGCTTTCAAATTTGCCATGCCGACAGAGAATTTGACTCTGAATCCCAATCTGCCCTCCGTTTTCCCATCGGATGCTTCGTTTTCGCTCTACAGCCCAAAACATCCTAGGTTCGCCGTTAACTCTCTAGGGTTAGGGTTATTGTGGTTAGGGTTAAGGTTGTTGTGGTTAGGGATAGGGTTAGGGTTATTGTGGTTAGGGTTAGTGTTGGGGCTTGGGTTAAGGCTAGGGCTAGGGTTATTGTGGTTTGCCTTAGGGTTAGGGTCATTGCGGTTGGGGTTAGGGCTAGGGTTAGGGTTATAGTTGTTGTGGTTAGGGTTAGGTTTGGGGTTAGGGTTTTTTTAGGAAAAAATTTTTCCTCTCCCATGGCTTTCAAATTTACCATGCCGATATAGAATTTGACTCCCAATCCGAATCTGCCCTCCGCTTTCCCATCCGATGCTTCGTTTTGGCTCTACAGCCCGAAGCATCCCAAGTTCGCCGTTAACTCTCTAGGGTTAGCGTTTGGGTTAGGGTTATTGTGTATAGGGTTAGGGCTAGGGTTATTGTGGTTAGGGTTAGGGTTGTGGTTAGGGTTAGGGTTGTGGTTAGGCTCATTGCGGTTAGGGTTAGGGTTATTGTGGTTAGTGTTAGGGTTAGGGTTATTGCGGTTGGTGTTAGGGTTAGGGTTAGGATTATGGTTCGGGTTATTGTGGTTAGGGTTGGGGTTAGGGTTAGGGTTACGGTTATGGTTATTTTAGTAAAAACCTTTTCCTCTCCCATAGCTTTCAAATTTGCCATGCCGGCATAGAATTTGACTCTGAATCCGAATCTGCCCTCCGTTTTCCGATCGGATGCTTCGTTTTCGCTCTACAGCCCAAAACATCCCAAGTTTGACATTAACTCTCTAGGGCTAGGTTTAGGGTTAGGGTTATTGTGGTTAGGGTTAGGGTTATGGTAAGGGTTACGGCTAGGCTTAGGGTTGTTGTGGTTAGGTTCGGGGTTAGGGTTGGGGTTAGGGTTATTGTGGTTGGGGTTAGGGCTATTTTAGGAAAAAATTTTCCTCTCCCATGACTTTCAAATTTGCCATGCCGACATAGAATTTGGCTCTCAATCCAAATCTGCCCTGTGTTTTCCCATCGGATGCTTCGTTTTCGCTTTACTGCCCAAAACATCCCAAGTTCGCCGTTAACTCTCTAGGGTTAGGGTTAGGGTTAGGGTTATGGTTATTGTGGTTAGGGTTAGGTTTAGGGTAAGGGTTTTTGTGGTTAGGGTTAGGGTTGTGGCTAGGGTTAGGGTTATTGTAGTTAGGGTTAGGGCTAGGGTTAGGGTTGTTGTGGTTAGGGTCGGGGTTAGGGTTATTGTGGATAGGGTTATTGTGGTTAGGGTTGGGGTTAGAGTTAGGGTTATTGTGGTTAGGGTTAGGGTTATTTTGGTTACGGTTAGGGTTATTTTAGGAAAAAATTTTTCCTCTTGCATGGCTTTCAAATTTGCCATGCCGGCATGGAATTTGACTCTGAATCCGAATCTGCCCTCCGTTTTCCCATTGGATGCTTCGTTTTCCCTCTACAGCCCAAAACATCCCGAGTTCGCCGTTAACTCTCTAGGGTTAGGGTTAAGGATAGGGTTATTGTGGTTAAGGTTAGGGCTAGGGTTAGGGTTATTGTGGTTAGGGTTAGGGTTGTGGCTAGGGTTATTGTGGTTAGGGTTAGGGTTGTGGTTAGGGTTATTGTGGTTAGGGTTAGGATTTGGGCTAGGGTTATTGTGGGTAGGGTTAGGGTTAGGGCTAGGGTAAGGGTTATTTTAGGAAAAAAACTTTACTCTCCCATGGCTTTCAAATTTGCCATGCCGACATAGAATTTGACTCTGAATCCGAATCTGCCCTGCGTTTTTCCATCGGATGCTTCGTTTTCGCTTTACTGCCCAAAACATCCCAAGTTCGCCGTTAACTCTCTAGGGTTAGGGTTAGGGTTATGGTTATTGTGGTTAGGGTTAGGTTTAGGGGTAGGGTTATTGTGGTTAGGGTTAGGGTTGTGGCTAGGGTTAGGGTTATTGTAGTTAGGGCTAGGGCTAGGGTTAGGGTTGTTGTGGTTAGGGTCGGGGTTAGGGTTATTGTGGTTAGGGTTATTGTGGTTAGGGTTGGGGTTAGAGTTAGGGTTATTGTGGTTAGGGTTAGGGTTGGGGCTAGGGTTATTGCGGGTAGGGTTAGCGTTAGGGTTAGGGCTAGGGTTAGGGTTATTTTGGTTACGGTTAGGTTTATTTTAGGAAAAAATTTTTACTCTCCCATGGCTTTCAAATTTGCCATGCCGACATAGAATTTGACTCTGAATCCGAATCTGCCCTCCGTTTTCCGATCGGATGCTTCGTTTTCCCTCTACAGCCCAAAACATCCCAAGTTTGACATTAACTCTCTAGGGCTAGGTTTAGGGTTAGGGTTATTGTGGTTAGGGTTAGGGTTATGGTAAGGGTTACGGCTAGGCTTAGGGTTGTTGTGGTTAGGGTCGGGGTTAGGGTTGGGGTTAGGGTTATTGTGGTTAGGGTTAGGGCTATTTTAGGAAAAAAGTTTCCTCTCCCATGACTTTCAAATTTGCCATGCCGGCATAGAATTTGACTCTGAATCCCAATCTGCCCTCCGTTTTCCCATCGGATGCTTCGTTTTCGCTCTACAGCCCAAAACATCCCAGGTTGGCCGTTAACTCTCTAGGGTTAGGGTTATTGTGGTTAGGGTTAAGGTTGTTGTGGTTAGGGATAGGGTTAGGGTTATTGTGGTTAGGGTTAGTGTTGGGGCTTGGGTTAAGGCTAGGGCTAGGGTTATTGTGGTTTGCCTTAGGGTTAGGGTCATTGCGGTTGGGGTTAGGGTTAGGGTTAGGGTTATGGTTCGGGTTATTGTGATTAGGGCTGGGGTTAGGGTTAGGGTTATTTTAGTAAAAACTTTTGCCTCTCCCATAGCTTTCAAATTTACCATGCCGATATAGAATTTGACTCCCAATCCGAGTCTGCCCTCCGTTTTCCTATCCGATACTTCGTTTTGGCTCTACAGCCCAAAACATCCCAAGTTCGCCGTTAACTCTCTAGGGTTAGCGTTTGGGTTAGGGTTATTGTGTATAGGGTTAGGGCTAGGGTTATTGTGGTTAGTGTTATTGTGGTTAGGGTTAGGGTTGTGGTTAGGGTTAGGGTTGTGGTTAGGCTCATTGCGGTTAGGGTTAGGGTTATTGTGGTTAGTGTTAGGGTTAGGGTTATTGCGGTTGGTGTTAGGGTTAGGGTTAGGATTATGGTTCGGGTTATTGTGGTTAGGGTTGGGGTTAGGGTTAGGGTTACGGTTATGGTTATTTTAGTAAAAACCTTTCCCTCTCCCATAGCTTTCAAATTTGCCATGCCGGCATAGAATTTGACTCTGAGTCCGAATCTGCCCTCCGTTTTCCGATCGGATGCTTCGTTTTCGCTCTACAGCCCAAAACATCCCAAGTTTGACATTAACTCTCTAGGGCTAGGTTTAGGGTTAGGGTTATTGTGGTTAGGGTTAGGGTTATGGTAAGGGTTACGGCTAGGCTTAGGGTTGTTGTGGTTAGGTTCGGGGTTAGGGTTGGGGTTAGGGTTATTGTGGTTAGGGTTAGGGCTATTTTAGGAAAAAATTTTCCTCTCCCATGACTTTCAAATTTGCCATGCCGACATAGAATTTGCCTCTGAATACCAATCTGCCCTCCGTTTTCCCATCGGATGCTTCGTTTTCGCTCTACAGCCCAAAACATCCCAGGTTCGCCGTTAACTCTCTAGGGTTAGGGTTATTGTGGTTAGGGTTAAGGTTGTTGTGGTTAGGGATAGGGTTAGGGTTATTGTGGTTAGGGTTTGGGTAGGGGTTAGGGCTAGGGTTAGGGTTACGGTTATTGTGGTTAGGGTTAGGGTTGGGGTTAGGGTTAGGGTCAAAGTTACGGTTATTGTGGTTTGGGTTACGGTTACGGTTAGGGTTATTTTAGGAAAAACTTTTCCTCTCCCATGGCTTTCAAATTTACCATGCCGATATAGAATTTGACTCTGAATCCGAATCTGCCCTCCGTTTTCCCATCCGATGCTTCGTTTTGGCTCTACAGCCCAAAACATCCCAAGTTCGCCGTTAACTCTCTAGGGTTAGGGTTAGGGTTAGGGTTATTGTGTATAGGGTTAGGGCTAGGGTTATTGTGGTTAGTGTTATAGTGGTTAGGGTTAGGGTTGTGGTTAGGCTCATTGCGGTTAGGGTTAGGGTTATTGTGGTTAGTGTTAGGGTTAGGGTTATTGCGGTTGGTGTTAGGGTTAGGGTTAGGGTTATGGTTCGGGTTATTGTGGTTAGGGTTGGGGTTAGGGTTAGGGTTACGGTTAGTGTTCTTTTAGGAAAAACTTTTTCCTCTCCCATGGCTTTCAAATTTGCCATGCCGACATAGAATTTGACTCTGAATCCGAATCTGCCCTCCGTTTTCCGATCGGATGCTTCGTTTTCCCTCTACAGCCCAAAACATCCCAAGTTTGACATTAACTCTCTAGGGCTAGGTTTAGGGTTAGGGTTATTGTGGTTAGGGTTAGGGTTATGGTAAGGGTTACGGCTAGGCTTAGGGTTGTTGTGGTTAGGGTCGGGGTTAGGGTTGGGGTTAGGGTTATTGTGGTTAGGGTTAGGGCTATTTTAGGAAAAAATTTTCCTCTCCCATGACTTTCAAATTTGCCATGCCGACATAGAATTTGACTCTGAATCCCAATCTGCCCTCCGTTTTCCCATCGGATGCTTCGTTTTCGCTCTACAGCCCAAAACATCCCAGGTTCGCCGTTAACTCTCTAGGGCTAGGTTTAGGGTTAGGGTTATTGTGGTTAGGGTTAGGGTTATGGTAAGGGTTACGGCTAGGCTTAGGGTTGTTGTGGTTAGGTTCGGGGTTAGGGTTGGGGTTAGGGTTATTGTGGTTAGGGTTAGGGCTATTTTAGGAAAAAATTTTCCTCTCCCATGACTTTCAAATTTGCCATGCCGACATAGAATTTGCCTCTGAATACCAATCTGCCCTCCGTTTTCCCATCGGATGCTTCGTTTTTGCTCTACAGCCCAAAACATCCCAGGTTGGCCGTTAACTCTCTAGGGTTAGGGTTATTGTGGTTAGGGTTAAGGTTGTTGTGGTTAGGGATAGGGTTAGGGTTATTGTGGTTAGGGTTAGGGTTGGGGCTTGGGTTAAGGCTAGGGCTAGGGTTATTGTGGTTAGCGTTAGGGTTAGGGTTAGGGTTATGGTTCGGGTTATTGTGATTAGGGCTGGGGTTAGGGTTAGGGTTATTTTAGTAAAAACTTTTGCCTCTCCCATAGCTTTCAAATTTACCATGCCGATATAGAATTTGACTCCCAATCCGAGTCTGCCCTCCGTTTTCCTATCCGATACTTCGTTTTGGCTCTACAGCCCAAAACATCCCAAGTTCGCCGTTAACTCTCTAGGGTTAGCGTTAGGGTTAGGGTTATTGTGTATAGGGTTAGGGCTAGGGTTATTGTGGTTAGTGTTATTGTGGTTAGGGTTAGGGTTGTGGTTAGGCTCATTGCGGTTAGGGCTAGGGCTATTGTGGTTAGTGTTAGGGTTAGGGTTATTGCGGTTGGTGTTAGGGTTAGGGTTAGGATTATGGTTCGGGTTATTGTGGTTAGGGTTGGGGTTAGGGTTAGGGTTACGGTTATGGTTATTTTAGTAAAAACCTTTTCCTCTCCCATAGCTTTCAAATTTGCCATGCCGGCATAGAATTTGACTCTGAGTCCGAATCTGCCCTCCGTTTTCCGATCGGATGCTTCGTTTTCCCTCTACAGCCCAAAACATCCCAAGTTTGACATTAACTCTCTAGGGCTAGGTTTAGGGTTAGGGTTATTGTGGTTAGGGTTAGGGTTATGGTAAGGGTTACGGCTAGGCTTAGGGTTGTTGTGGTTAGGGTCGGGGTTAGGGTTGGGGTTAGGGTTATTGTGGTTAGGGTTAGGGCTATTTTAGGAAAAAATTTTCCTCTCCCATGACTTTCAAATTTGCCATGCCGACATAGAATTTGACTCTGAATCCCAATCTGCCCTCCGTTTTCCCATCGGATGCTTCGTTTTCGCTCTACAGCCCAAAACATCCCAGGTTGGCCGTTAACTCTCTAGGGTTAGGGTTATGGTTATTGTGGTTAATGATAGGGTTATTGTGGTTAATGATAGGGTTATTGTGGTTAGGGTTAGAGCTAGGTTAGGGTTATTTTGGCTAGGGTTGGGGTTAGGGTTATTCTGGTTACGGTTAGGGTTATTTTAGGAAAAAATTTTTCCTCTTGCATGGCTTTCAGATTTGCCATGCCGGCATGGAATTTGACTCTGAATCCGAATCTGCCCTCCGTTTTCCCATCGGATGCTTCGTTTTCCCTCTACAGCCCAAAACATCCCAAGTTCGCCGTTAACTCTCTAGGGTTAGGGTTAGGGATAGGGTTATTGTGGTTAGGGTTAGGGCTAGGGTTAGGGTTATTTTGGTTAGTGATAGGGTTATTGTGGTTGGGGTTACGGCTAGGGTTAGTGTTATTTTGGCTAGGGTTGGGGATAGGGTTAGGGTTATTCTGGTTAGGGTTGGGGTTGGGGCTAGGGTTATTGTGGGTAGGGTTAGGGTTAGGGCTAGGGTTAGAGTTATTCTGGTTGTGGTTCGGGTTATTTTAGGAAAAAATTTTTCCTCTTGCATGGCTTTCAAATTTGCCATGCCGGCATGGAATTTGACTCTGAATCCGAATCTGCCCTCCGTTTTCCCATCGGATGCTTCGTTTTCTCTCTACAGCCCAAAACATCCCGAGTTCGCCGTTAACTCTCTAGGGTTAGGGTTAAGGATAGGGTTATTGTGGTTAAGGTTAGGGCTAGGATTAGGGTTATTGTGGTTAGGGTTGGGATTTGGGCTAGGGTTATTGTGGGTAGGGTTAGGGTTAGGGCTAGAGTTAGGGCTAGGGTTAGGGCTAGGGTTAGTGTTATTTTAGGAAAAAATCTTTACTCTCCCATGGCTTTCAAATTTGCCATGCCGACATAGAATTTGGCTCTCAATCCAAATCTGCCCTGTGTTTTCCCATCGGATGCTTCGTTTTCGCTTTACTGCCCAAAACATCCCAAGTTCGCCGTTAACTCTCTAGGGTTAGGGTTAGGGTTAGGGTTATGGTTATTGTGGTCAGGGTTAGGTTTAGGGTTAGGGTTTTTGTGGTTAGGGTTAGGGTTGTGGCTAGGGTTAGGGTTATTGTAGTTAGGGTTAGGGCTAGGGTTAGGGTTGTCGTGGTTAGGGTCGGGGTTAGGGTTATTGTGGATAGGGTTATTGTGGTTAGGGTTGGGGTTAGAGTTAGGGTTATTGTGGTTAGGGTTAGGGTTGGGGCTAGGGTTATTGCGGGTAGGGTTAGCGTTAGGGTTAGGGCTAGGGTTAGGGTTATTTTGGTTACGGTTAGGGTTATTTTAGGAAAAAATTTTTCCTCTTGCATGGCTTTCAAATTTGCCATGCCGGCATGGAATTTGACTCTGAATCCGAATCTGCCCTCCGTTTTCCCATCGGATGCTTCGTTTTCCCTCTACAGCCCAAAACATCCCGAGTTCGCCGTTAACTCTCTAGGGTTAGGGTTAAGGATAGGGTTATTGTGGTTAAGGTTAGGGCTAGGGTTAGGGTTATTGTGGTTAGGGTTAGGGTTAGGGTTGTGGCTAGGGTTATTGTGGTTAGGGTTAGGGTTGTGGTTAGGGTTATTGTGGTTAGGGTTAGGATTTGGGCTAGGGTTATTGTGGGTAGGGTTAGGGCTAGGGTAAGGGTTATTTTAGGAAAAAAACTTTACTCTCCCATGGCTTTCAAATTTGCCATGCCGACATAGAATTTGACTCTGAATCCGAATCTGCCCTCCGTTTTCCCATCGGATGCTTCGTTTTCTCTCTACAGCCCAAAACATCCCGAGTTCGCCGTTAACTCTCTAGGGTTAGGGTTAAGGATAGGGTTATTGTGGTTAAGGTTAGGGCTAGGATTAGGGTTATTGTGGTTAGGGTTGGGATTTGGGCTAGGGTTATTGTGAGTAGGGTTAGGGTTAGGGCTAGAGTTAGGGCTAGGGTTAGGGCTAGGGTTAGGGTTATTTTAGGAAAAAAACTTTACTCTCCCATGGCTTTCAAATTTGCCATGCCGACATAGAATTTGGCTCTCAATCCAAATCTGCCCTGTGTTTTCCCATCGGATGCTTCGTTTTCGCTTTACTGCCCAAAACATCCCAAGTTCGCCGTTAACTCTCTAGGGTTAGGGTTAGGGTTAGGGTTATGGTTATTGTGGTTAGGGTTAGGTTTAGGGTAAGGGTTTTTGTGGTTAGGGTTAGGGTTGTGGCTAGGGTTAGGGTTATTGTAGTTAGGGTTAGGGCTAGGGTTAGGGTTGTTGTGGTTAGGGTCGGGGTTAGGGTTATTGTGGATAGGGTTATTGTGGTTAGGGTTGGGGTTAGAGTTAGGGTTATTGTGGTTAGGGTTAGGGTTGGGGCTAGGGTTATTGCGGGTAGGGTTAGCGTTAGGGTTAGGGCTAGGGTTAGGGTTATTTTGGTTACGGTTAGGGTTATTTTAGGAAAAAATTTTTCCTCTTGCATGGCTTTCAAATTTGCCATGCCGGCATGGAATTTGACTCTGAATCCGAATCTGCCCTCCGTTTTCCCATTGGATGCTTCGTTTTCCCTCTACAGCCCAAAACATCCCGAGTTCGCCGTTAACTCTCTAGGGTTAGGGTTAAGGATAGGGTTATTGTGGTTAAGGTTAGGGCTAGGGTTAGGGTTATTGTGGTTAGGGTTAGGGTTGTGGCTAGGGTTATTGTGGTTAGGGTTAGGGTTGTGGTTAGGGTTATTGTGGTTAGGGTTAGGATTTGGGCTAGGGTTATTGTGGGTAGGGTTAGGGTTAGGGCTAGGGTAAGGGTTATTTTAGGAAAAAACTTTACTCTCCCATGGCTTTCAAATTTGCCATGCCGACATAGAATTTGACTCTGAATCCGAATCTGCCCTGCGTTTTTCCATCGGATGCTTCGTTTTCGCTTTACTGCCCAAAACATCCCAAGTTCGCCGTTAACTCTCTAGGGTTAGGGTTAGGGTTAGGGTTATGGTTATTGTGGTTAGGGTTAGGTTTAGGGGTAGGGTTATTGTGGTTAGGGTTAGGGTTGTGGCTAGGGTTAGGGTTATTGTAGTTAGGGCTAGGGCTAGGGTTAGGGTTGTTGTGGTTAGGGTCGGGGTTAGGGTTATTGTGGTTAGGGTTATTGTGGTTAGGGTTGGGGTTAGAGTTAGGGTTATTGTGGTTAGGGTTAGGGTTGGGGCTAGGGTTATTGCGGGTAGGGTTAGCGTTAGGGTTAGGGCTAGGGTTAGGGTTATTTTGGTTACGGTTAGGTTTATTTTAGGAAAAAATTTTTACTCTCCCATGGCTTTCAAATTTGCCATGCCGACATAGAATTTGACTCTGAATCCGAATCTGCCCTCCGTTTTCCGATCGGATGCTTCGTTTTCCCTCTACAGCCCAAAACATCCCAAGTTTGACATTAACTCTCTAGGGCTAGGTTTAGGGTTAGGGTTATTGTGGTTAGGGTTAGGGTTATGGTAAGGGTTACGGCTAGGCTTAGGGTTGTTGTGGTTAGGGTCGGGGTTAGGGTTGGTGTTAGGGTTATTGTGGTTAGGGTTAGGGCTATTTTAGGAAAAAAGTTTCCTCTCCCATGACTTTCAAATTTGCCATGCCGGCATAGAATTTGACTCTGAATCCCAATCTGCCCTCCGTTTTCCCATCGGATGCTTCGTTTTCGCTCTACAGCCCAAAACATCCCAGGTTGGCCGTTAACTCTCTAGGGTTAGGGTTAGGGTTATTGTTGTTAGGGTTAAGGTTGTTGTGGTTAGGGATAGGGTTAGGGTTATTGTCGTTAGGGTTAGGGTTGGGGCTTGGGTTAAGGCTGGGGCTAGGGTTATTGTGGTTAGCGTTAGGGCTAGGGTTATTGTGGTTAGTGTTATTGTGGTTAGGGTTAGGGTTGTGGTTAGGGTCATTGCGGTTAGGGCTTGGGTTATTGTGGTTAGTGTTAGAGTTAGGGTTGTTGTGGTTAGGGTTAGGGTTGGGGCTAGGGTTATTGCGGGTAGGGTTAGCGTTAGGGTTAGGGCTAGGGTTAGGGTTATTTTGGTTACGGTTAGGGTTACTTTAGGAAAAAATTTTTACTCTCCCATGGCTTTCAAATTTGCCATGCCGACATAGAATTTGACTCTGAATCCGAATCTGCCCTCCGTTTTCCGATCGGATGCTTCGTTTTCGCTCTACATCCCAAAACATCCCAAGTTTGCCATTAACTCTCTAGGGTTAGGGTTATGGTTATTGTGGTTAATGATAGGGTTATTGTGGTTAATGATAGGGTTATTGTGGTTAGGGTTAGGGCTAGGGTTAGGGTTATTTTGGCTAGGGTTGGGGTTAGGGTTATTCTGGTTACGGTTAGGGTTATTTTAGGAAAAAATTTTTCCTCTTGCATGGCTTTCAGATTTGCCATGCCGGCATGGAATTTGACTCTGAATCCGAATCTGCCCTCCGTTTTCCCATCGGATGCTTCGTTTTCCCTCTACAGCCCAAAACATCCCGAGTTCGCCGTTAACTCTCTAGGGTTAGGGTTAGGGATAGGGTTATTGTGGTTAGGGTTAGGGCTAGGGTTAGGGTTATTTTGGTTAGTGATAGGGTTATTGTGGTTGGGGTTAGGGCTAGGGTTAGTGTTATTTAGGCTAGGGTTGGGGATAGGGTTAGGGTTATTCTGGTTAGGGTTGGGGTTGGGGCTAGGGTTATTGTGGGTAGGGTTAGGGTTAGGGCTAGGGTTAGGGTTATTATGGTTGTGGTTGGGGTTATTTTAGGAAAAATTTTTTCCTCTTGCATGGCTTTCAAATTTGCCATGCCGTCATGGAATTTGACTCTGAATCCGAATCTGCCCTCCGTTTTCCCATCGGATGCTTCGTTTTCCCCCTACAGCCCAAAACATCCCGAGTTCGCCGTTAACTCTCTAGGGTTAGGGTTAAGGATAGGGTTATTGTGGTTAAGGTTAGGGCTAGGAGTAGGGTTATTGTGGTTAGGGTTGGGATTTGGGCTAGGGTTATTGTGGGTAGGGTTAGGGTTAGGGCTAGAGTTAGGGCTAGGGTTAGGGCTAGGGTTAGGGTTATTTTAGGAAAAAAACTTTACTCTCCCATGGCTTTCAAATTTGCCATGCCGACATAGAATTTGGCTCTCAATCCAAATCTGCCCTGTGTTTTCCCATCGGATGCTTCGTTTTCGCTTTACTGCCCAAAACATCCCAAGTTCGCCGTTAACTCTCTAGGGTTAGGGTTAGGGTTAGGGTTATGGTTATTGTGGTTAGGGTTAAGTTTAGGGTTAGTGTTATTGTGGTTAGGGTTAGGGTTGTGGCTAGGGTTAGGGTTATTGTAGTTAGGGTTAGGGCTAGGGTTAGGGTTGTTGTGGTTAGGGTCGGGGTTAGGGTTATTGTGGTAAGGGTTATTGTGGTTAGGGTTGGGGTTAGAGTTAGGGTTATTGTGGTTAGGGTTAGGTTTGGGGCTAGGGTTATTGCGGGTAGGGTTAGCGTTTGGGTTAGGGCTAGGGTTAGGGTTATTTTGGTTACGGTTAGGGTTATTTTAGGAAAAAATTTTTCCTCTTGCATGGCTTTCAAATTTGCCATGCCGGCATGGAATTTGACTCTGAATCCGAATCTGCCCTCCGTTTTCCCATCGGATGCTTCGTTTTCCCTCTACAGCCCAAAACATCCCGAGTTCGCCGTTAACTCTCTAGGGTTAGGGTTAAGGATAGGG
>CAJQUW010014852.1:115000-216067 GCA_907163375.1 Prostheceraeus crozeri
TTCCTCTTCCCATGGTCAAATTTTGCCATGCCGGAATTTGACTCTGAATCCGAATCTGCCCTCCGTTTTCCGATCGGATGCTTCGTTTTCGCTCTACAGCCCAAAACATCCCGATTTCGCCGTTAACTCTCTAGGGTTAGGGTTAAGGATAGGGTTTATTGTGGTAAGGTTAAGCTAGGGTTAGCGGTTATTGTGGTTAGGGGTTAGGGTGCTAGGGTTATGTGGTTAGGGTTACTGTTTGTGGTTAGGGTTAGGATTGGGGCTAGGGTTATTGTGGTAGGGTTAGGTTAGGGCTACGAGTTAGGGGGGGTTAGGGTATGGCTAGGGTTTTATTTTAGGACAAAACTTTACTCTCCCACGGCTTTCAATATTTACCATGCCGACATAGAATTTGGCTCTGAATCCGAATCTGCCCTCCCGTTTTCCCCCATCGGATGCTTCGTTTTCGCTTTACAACAGCCCAAAACTATCCCCAAGTTTTGCCGTTAACTCCTCTAGGGTTAGGGTTAGGGTTAGGACAAGGTATGGTGGTTAGGAATAGGTTTAGGGTTATTGTGGTTAGGGTTACGGTTATTGTGACTAGGGTTTAGTTGGCGGCTAGGGTTAGGTTGTTGAGGGCTAGGGTTAGGGTATTGTGGGATAGGGTTAGGGTGGGGTTAGGGTATTTTAGGAAAAAATTTTCCTCTCCCCTGACTTTCCAAATTTCCCATGCCGAGATAGAAACATAAAATGGGGGGGGGGGGGGGGGGGGGGGGGGGGGGGGGGGGGGGGGGGGAGTTGACTCTGAATCCCAATCTGCCTTCCGTTCTCCATCGGATGCTTCGTTTTCGCTCTAACAGCCCAAAACATCCCAGGTTCGCCGTTAACTCTATACGGTTAGGGTTAGGGTTATTGTGGTTAGGGTTAGGGTTGGGTTAGGCTAGGGTTAGGGTTAGGGCTATTGTGGTTAGGGTTAGGGTAGGCTTGTGGCTAGGGTCATTGTTGCTTGGGTTAGGGTTACGGTTAGGGTTATTTTAGGAAAAAAATTTTCCTCTCCTCCTGGCTTTCAAGACGAACCATGCCGATATGGAATTTGACTCTGAATCCGAATCTGCCCTCCGTCTTCCGACCGGATGCTTCGTTTTCGCTCTACAGCCCAAAACATCCCAATTTTTGCCATTAACTCTCTAGGGTTAGGGTTATTGTGTTTTAGGGTTAGAGCTAGTTTAGGGTGTTTGTGGTTTGAGGTTGGGGTAGGGTTAGGGTTATTTTTGTTAGGGTTAGGTTGGGGCGAGGTTTAGGGTTGGGGTTAGGGTTATTGTGGTAAGGGTTAGGGTTATTTTAGGAAAAAATGTTTCCTCTCCCATGACTTTCAAATTTGCCATGCCGACATAGAATTTGACTCTGAATCGCAATCTGCATTCCGTTTTCCCATCGGATCCTTCGTTTTCGCTCTACAGCCCAAAACATCCAAGGTTCGCCGTTAACTCTCTAGGGTTAGGGTTATTGTGGTTAGGGTTAAGGTCGTTGTGGTTACGGATAGGGTTAGGGTTATTGTGGTTAGGGTTAGGGTTGTGGATTGGGTTAAGGCTAGCGGGGGTATTGTGGTTAGCGTTAGGGTTAGGGTTATTGCGGTTGGGGTTAGGGGTTATATTGTGGTTAGGGTTAGGGTTATGGTTTCGGGTTATTGTGTTTAGGGCTGGGGTTAGGGTTAGGGTTATTTTAGTAAAAAACTTTTGCCTCTCCCGTAGCTTTCAAATTTACCATGCCGATATAGAATTTGACTCCCAATCCGAGACTGCCCTCCGTTTTATCCTATCCGATACTTCGTTTTGGCTCCACAGCCCAAAAACATCCTCAAGTTCGCGCCGTTAACTCTCTAGGGTTAGCGTTAGGGTTAGGTTATTGTGTATAGGGTTAGGGCTAGTGTTATTGTGGTTAGTGTTAGGGTTGTGGTTAGGGTAAGGGTTGTGGTTAGGCTCATTGCGGATAGGCTAGGGTTATTGTGGTTAGTGTTAGGGTTAGGGTTATTGCGGTTGGTGTTAGGGTTTAGGGTTAGGATTATGGTTCGGGTTAATTTGGTGGTTAGGGTTGGGGTTAGGGTTACGGTTATGGTTATTTTTAGTAAAAACCTTTTCCTCTCCCATAGCTTTCAAATTTTGCCATGCCGGCATAGAAATTTGACTCTGAATCCGAATCTGCCCTCGTTTTCCGATCCGGATGCTTCGTTTTCCCGCTCTACAGCCCAAAACATCCCAAGTTTGACATTAACTCTCTAGGGCTAGGTTTAGGGTTAGGGTTATTTGTGGTTAGGTTAGGGTTATGGTAAGGGTTACGGCTAGGCTTAGGGTTGTTGTGGTTAGGGTCGGGGTTAGGGTTGGGGTTAGGGTTATTGTGGTTAGGGTTAGGGCTATTGTAGGAAAAAATTTTCCTCTCCCATGAACTTTCAAATTTGCCATGCCGACATAGAATTTGACTCTGAATCCCCAATCTGCCCTCCGTTTTTCCCATCGGATCATCGTTTTTTCGCGCTAGAGCCCAAAACATCCCAGGTTGGCCGTTAACTCTCTAGGGTTAGTTAGGGTTAGGGTTATTTTGGTTAGGGTTAGGGTTGGGGCTTGGGTTAAGGCTATGGCTAGGGTTATTGTGGTTAGCGTTAGGGCTAGGGTTATTGTGGTTAGTGTTATTGTGGTTAGGGTTAGGGTTGTGGTTAGGGTCATTGCGGTTGGGGCTAGGGTTATTGTGGTTAGTGTTAATGGGTTATTGCGGTTGTGTTAGGGTTAAGGTTAGGATTAGTGGTTAGGGTTCGGGTCCATTGTGGTTAGGGTTGGGGTTAGGGTTACGGTTAGGGTTTTTTTAGTAAAAACCTTTTCCTCTCCCATGGCTTTCAAATTTACCATGCCGATATAGAATTTAACTCCAAACCCGAGTCTGCCCTCCGTTGTCCCATCTGATGCTTCGTTTTCATTCTACATCCCAAAACATCCCAAGTTCGCCGTTAACTCTCTAGGCATAGGGCTAAGGATAGGGTTTAATGTGGTTAAGGTTAGGGCTAGGGTTAGGTTGGTTAGTGGTTAGGAGTAGGGTGTTAGGGTTATTGTGGTTAGGGTTATTGTGGTTGGGGTTAGGGCTAGGGTAAGGGTTATTGTGGTTAGGGTTGGGGTTTGGGTTGGGGTTGGGGCTAGGGTTATTGTTGTTAGGGTTAGGGTTGGGACTAGGGTTAATGTGGGTAGGGTTAGGGCTAGGGTTAGGGTTATTTTAGGAAAAAACTTTTCGTCTCCAATGGCTTTCAAATTTGCCATGCCCACATAGAATTTGACTCTGAATCCGAATCTGCCCTCCGTTTTCCCATCGGATGCTTCGTTTTCGCTCTACAGCCCAAAACATCCCAAGTTCGCCGTTAACTCTCTCTAGGGTTAGGGTTATTGTGGTTAGGGTTAGGTTTAGGGTTAGGGTTATTGTGGTTAGGGTTAGGGTTGTGGCTAGGGTTAGGGTTATTGTAGTTAGGGTTAGGGCTAGGGTTAGGGTTGTTGTGGTTAGGGTCGGGGTTAGGGTTATTGTGGTTAGGGTTGGGGTTAGAGTTAGGGTTATTGTGGTTAGGGTTAGGGTTGGGGCTAGGGTTATTGCGGGTAGGGTTAGCGTTAGGGTTATTTTGGTTACGGTTAGGGTTATTTTAGGAAAAAATTTTTACTCTCCCATGGCTTTCAAATTTGCCATGCCGACATAGAATTTGACTCTGAATCCGCATCTGCCCTGCGCTTTCCCATCGGATGCTTCGTTTTCGCTGTACAGCCAAAAACATCCCAAATTCGCCCGTTCACTCACTAGGGTTAGGGCTAGGGTTGGGGTTATTGTGGCTACGGTTAAGGTTGGGGTTAGGGCTAGGGTTAGGGTTGGGGTTAGGGTTGGAGTTAGGGCTAGGTTTAGGGTTATTGTGGTTAGGGTTATTTTAGGAAAAAATTTTTCGTCACCCATGGCTTTTAAATTTGCCATGCCGACATAGAATTTGACTCTGAATCCGAATCTGTACTCCGTTTTCCCATCGGATGCTTCGTTATCGCTCTACAGCCCAAAGCATAGAAAGTTCGCCGTTAACTCTCTAGGGTTAGGCTCATGGTGGTTAGGGTTAGGGTTATTATGGTTAGGGTTAGGGTTGTGGCTAGTGTCATTGTTGTTAGGGTAAGGGTTACGGTTAGGGTTATTTTAGGAAAAAATTTCCTCTCTCATGGCTTTCAAATTTACCATGCCGATATGGAATTTGACTCTGAATCCATATCTGCACTACGTTTTCCCATCGGATGCTTCGTTTTCGCTCCAAAGCCCAAAACTCCCAAATTCGCCGTAAACTCTCTAGGGTTAGGGTTAGGGTCATGGTTGTTAGGGTTAGGTCTCGGGTTAGGATTATTGTGGTTAGGGTTAGGGTTATTGTGATTAGGGTTAGGGTTATTGTGGTTAGGGTTGGGGTTATTGTGGTTAGCGTTAGGGCTAGGGTTAGGGTAATTCCGGTTAAGGTTAGGGTTATTTTAGGAAAAAATTTTTCCTCTCGCATGGCTTTCAAATTTGCCATGCCGGCATAGAATTTGACTCTGAATCCGAATCTTCCCTCCGTTTTCCCATCGGATGCTTCGTTTTCGCTCTACAGCCCAAAACATCCCGAGTTCGCCGTTAACTCTCTAGGGTTAGGGATAGGGTTATTGTGGTTAGGGTTACGGCTAGGGTTAGGGCTATTGTGGTTAGGGTTAGGGTTAGGGTTAGGGTTATTGTGGTTAGGAATGGGGTTGGGGTAGGGTTATTGTGGTAGGGTTAGGGTTAGCTAGGAATGGGGTTTGGGCTAGGGTTATTGTGGGTAGGGTTAGGGTAGGGTAGGGTTAGGGTTATTTTAGGAAAAAAACTTTACTCTCCCACGGCTTTCAAATTTGCCATGCCGACATAGAATTTGGCTCTGAATCCGAATCTGCCCTGCGTTTTCCCATCGGATGCATCGTTTTCGCTTTACTGCCCAAAACATCCCAAGTTCGAAGTTAACTCTCTAGGATTAGGGTTAGGGTTAGGGTCATGGTGGTTAGGAATAGGTTTAGGGTTATTGTGGTTAGGGTTAGGGTTGGGGTTAGGGCTAGGGTTAGGGTTAGGGCTATTGTGGTTAGGGTTAGGGTTAGGCTTGTGGCTAGGGTCATTGTTGCTTGGGTTAGGGTTACGGTTAGGGTTATTTTAGGAAAAAAATTTTCCTCTCTCCTGGCTTTCAAGACTACCATGCCGATATGGAATTTGACTCTGAATCCGAATCTGCCCTCCGTCTTCCGATCGGATGCTTCGTTTTCGCTCTACAGCCCAAAACATCCCAAGTTTGCCATTAACTCTCTAGGGTTAGGGTTATTGTGTTTAGGGTTAGAGCTAGGGTTAGGGTTGTTGTGGTTGAGGTTGGGGTTAGGGTTAGGGTTATTTTTGTTAGGGTTAGGGTTGGGGCTAGGGTTAGGGTTAGGGTTGGGGTTAGGGTTATTGTGGTTAGGGTTAGGGCTATTTTAGGAAAAAAATTTCCTCTCCAATGACTGTCAAATTTGCCATACCGACATAGAATTTGACTCTGAATCCCAATCTGCCCTCCGTTTTCCCATCGGATCCTTCGTTTTCGCTCTACAGCCCAAAACATCACAGGTTCGCCGTTAACTCTCTAGGGTTAGGGTTATTGTGGTTGGGGTTAAGGTTGTTGTGGTTAGGGATAGGGTTATTGTGGTTAGGGTGTGGGTTGGGGCTTGGGTTTAGGCTAGGGCTGGGGTTATTGTGGTTAGCGTTAGGGTTAGGGTTATTGCGGTTGGGGTTAGGGTTATTGTGGTTAGGGGTTAGGGTTATGGTTCGTTTATTGTGTTTAGGGCTGGGGTTAGGGTTAGGGTTATTTTAGTAAAAACTTTTGCCTCTCCCATAGCTTTCAAATTTACCATGCCGATATAGAATTTGACTCCCAATCCGAGTCTGCCCTCCGTTTTCCTATCCGATACTTCGTTTTGGCTCCACAGCCCAAAACATCCCAAGTTCGCCGTTAACTCTCTAGGGTTAGCGTTAGGGTTAGGGTTATTGTGTATAGGGTTAGGGCTAGGGTTATTGTGGTTAGTGTTATTGTGGTTATGGTTAAGGTTGTGGTTAGGCTCATTGCGGTTAGGGCTAGGGTTATTGTGGTTAGTGTTATGGTTAGGGTTATTGCGGTTGGTGTTAGGGTTAGGGTTAGGATTATGGTTCGGGTTATTGTGGTTAGGGTTGGGTTAGGGTTACGGTTATGGTTATTTTAGTAAAAACCTTTTCCTCTCCCATAGCTTTCAAATTTGCCATGCCGCATAGAATTTGACTCTGAATCCGAATCTGCCCTCCGTTTTCCCGATCGGATGCTTCGTTTTCGCTCTAACAGCCGAAAACATCCCAAGTTTGACATTAACTCTCTAGGGCTAGGTTTAGGGTTAGGGTTATTGTGGTTAGGGTTAGGGTTATGGTAAGGGTTACGGCTAGGCTTAGGGTTGTTGTGGTTAGGGTCGGGGTTAGGGTTGGGGTTAGGGTTATTGTGGTTAGGGTTAGGGCTATTTTAGGAAAAATATTTCCCTCTCCCATAGCTTTCAAATTTACCATGCCGATGTAGAGTTTGACTCTGAATCCGAATCTGCCCTCCGTTTTCCCATCGGATGCTTCGTTTTCGCTCTACAGCCCAAAACATTCCAGGTTCGCCGTTAACTCTCTAGGGTTAGTTAGGGTTAGGGTTATTTTGGTTAGGGTTAGGGTTGGGGCTTGGGTTAAGGCTATGGCTAGGGTTATTGTGGTTAGCGTTAGGGCTAGGGTTATTGTGGTTAGTGTTATTGTGGTTAGGGTTAGGGTTGTGGTTAGGGTCATTGCGGTTAGGGCTAGGGTTATTGTGGTTAGTGTTAGGGTTATTGCGGTTGGTGTTAGGGTTAAGGTTAGGATTAGTGGTTAGGGTTCGGGTTATTGTGGTTAGGGTTGGGGTTAGGGTTACGGTTATGGTTATTTTAGTAAAAACCTTTTCCTCTCCCATGGTTTTCAAATTTGCCATGCCGGCATAGAATTTGACTCTGAATCCGAATCTGCCCTCCGTCTCCCGATCGGATGCTTCGTTTTCGCTCTACATCCCAAAACATCCCAAGTTTGCCATTAACGCTCTAGGGTTAGGGTTAAGGATAGGGTTATTGTGGTTAAGGTTAGGGCTAGGGTTAGGGTTATTGTGGTTAGGGTTAGGGTTAGGGTTGTGGTTAGGGTTATTGTGGTTAGGGTTATTGTGGTTAGGGTTAGGGTTGTGGTTAGGGTTATTCTGGTTAGGGTTATTGTGGTTCGGGTTGGGGTTTTGGCTAGGGTTATTGTGGGTAGGGTTAGGGTTAGGGCTAGAGTTAGGGCTAGGGTTAGGGCTAGGGTTAGGGTTATTTTAGGAAAAAAACTTTACTCTCCCATGGCTTTCAAATTTGCCATGCCGACATAGAATTTGGCTCTGAATCCGAATATGCCCTGCGTTTTCCCATCCGATGCTTCGTTTTCGCTTTACTGCCCAAAACATCCCAAGTTCGCCGTTAACTCTCTAGGGTTAGGGTTATTGTGGTTAGGGTTAGGTTTAGGGTTAGGGTTATTGTGGTTAGGGTTAGGGTTGTGGCTAGGGTTAGGGTTATTGTAGTTAGGGTTAGGGCTAGGGTTAGGGTTGTTGTGGTTAGGGTCGGGGTTGGGGTTATTGTGTATAGGGCTGGGGTTAGAGTTAGGGTTATTGTGGTTAGGGTTAGGGTTGGGGCTAGGGTTATTGCGGGTAGGGTTAGCGTTAGGGTTATTTTGGTTACGGTTAGGGTTATTTTAGGAAAAAATTTTTACTCTCCCATGGCTTTCAAATTTGCCATGCCGACATAGAATTTGACTCTGAATCCGCATCTGCCCTGCGCTTTCCCATCGGATGCTTCGTTTCGCTTTACAGCCCAAAACATCCCAAGTTCGCCGTTCACCTCACTAGGTTAGGCTAGGGTTGGGGTTAGGGTTAGGGTTGGGGTTAGTGTTAGGGTTGGGGCTAGGGTTAGGGTTAGGGTTATTGTGGTTAGGGCTAGGGTTAGGGTTATTGTGGTTAGGGTTATTTTAGGAAATAATTTTCGTCACCCATGGCTTTGAAATTTGCCATGCCGACATAGAATTTGACTCTGAATCCGAATCTGTACTCCGTTTTCCCATCGGATGCTTCGTTATCGCTCTACAGCCCAAAGCATAGAAAGTTCGCCGTTAACTCTCTAGGGTTAGGCTCATGGTGGTTAGGGTTAGGGTTATTATGGTTAGGGTTAGGGTTGTGGCTAGTGTCATTGTTGTTAGGGTAAGGGTTACGGTTAGGGTTATTTTAGGAAAAAATTTCCTCTCTCATGGCTTTCAAATTTACCATGCCGATATGGAATTTGACTCTGAATCCGAAACAGCCCTCCGTTTCCCGATCGGATGCTTCGTTTTCGCTCTACAGCCCAAAACATCCCAAGTTTGCCATTAACTCTCTAGGGTTAGGGTTAGGGTTATTGTGGTTTGGGTTAGGGCTAGGGTTAGGGTTATTGTGCTTAGGGTTGGGGTTAGGGTTAGGGTTAGGGTTATTGTGGTTAGGGTTGGGGCTAGTTTTATTGTGGGTAGGGTTAGGGTTAGGGCTAGGGTTAGGGTAATTCCGGTTAAGGTTAGGGTTATTTTAGGAAAAAATTTTTCCTCTCGCATGGCTTTCAAATTTGCCATGCCGGCATAGAATTTGACTCTGAATCCGAATCTTCCCTCCGTTTTCCCATCGGATGCTTCGTTTTTCGCTCTACAGCCCAAAACATCCCGAGTTCGCCGTTAACTCTCGAGGAGCAGGGCTAGGAGTATTGTGGTGAGGGTTAGGGTTAGGGTTATTGTGGTTAGGGTTTGGGTAGGGTTAGGGTTATTGTGGTTAGGGTTTGGGCTAGGGTTATTGTGGGTAGGGTTAGGGTTAGGCTAGGAATGGGGTTTGGGCTAGGGTTATTGTGGGTAGGGTTAGGGTAGGGTAGGGTTAGGGTTATTTTAGGAAAAAAACTTTACTCTCCCACGGCTTTCAAATTTGCCATGCCGACATAGAATTTGGCTCTGAATCCGAATCTGCCCTGCGTTTTCCCATCGGATGCATCGTTTTCGCTTTACTGCCCAAAACATCCCAAGTTCGAAGTTAACTCTCTAGGATTAGGGTTAGGGTTAGGGTCATGGTGGTTAGGAATAGGTTTAGGGTTATTGTGGTTAGGGTTAGGGTTGGGGTTAGGGCTAGGGTTAGGGTTAGGGCTATTGTGGTTAGGGTTAGGGTTAGGCTTGTGGCTAGGGTCATTGTTGCTTGGGTTAGGGTTACGGTTAGGGTTATTTTAGGAAAAAAATTTTCCTCTCTCCTGGCTTTCAAGACTACCATGCCGATATGGAATTTGACTCTGAATCCCAATCTGCCCTCCGTGTTCCCATCGGATGCTTCGTTTTAGCTCTACAGCCCAAAACATCCCAATTGCCATTAACTCTCTAGGGTTAGGGTTATTGTGGTTAGGGATAGGGTTAAGGTTAGGATTATGGTTGGGGTTATTGTGGTTAGGGTTGGGGTTAGGGTTAGGGTTATTGTGGTTAGGGTTAGAGTTAGGGCTATTGTGTTAGGGTGATGGTTGGGGCTAGGGTTATTGTGGTTAGGGTTAGGGCTATTTTAGGAAAAAAATTTCCTTCTCCAATGACTGTCAAATTTGCCATGCCGACATAGAATTTGACTCTGAATCCCAATCTGCCCTCCGTTTTCCCATCGGATGCTTCGTTTTTGCTCTACAGCCCAAAACATCCCAGGTTGGCCGTTAACTCTCTAGGGTTAGGGTTATTGTGGTTAGGGTTAAGGTTGTTGTGGTTAGGGATAGGGTTAGGGTTATTGTGGTTAGGGTTAGGGTTGGGGCTTGGGTTAAGGCTAGGGCTGGGGTTATTGTGGTTAGCGTTAGGGTTAGGGTTATTGCGGTTGGGGTTAGGGTTATTGTGGTTAGGGTTAGGGTTATGGTTCGTTTTATTGTGTTTAGGGCTGGGGTTAGGGTTAGGGTTATTTTAGTAAAAACTTTTGCCTCTCCCATAGCTTTCAAATTTACCATGCCGATATAGAATTTGACTCCCAATCCGAGTCTGCCCTCCGTTTTCCTATCCGATACTTCGTTTTGGCTCCACAGCCAAAAACATCCCAAGTTCGCCGTTAACTCTCTAGGGTTAGCGTTAGGGTTAGGGTTATTGTGTATAGGGTTAGGGCTAGGGTTATTGTGGTTAGTGTTATTGTGGTTATGGTTAAGGTTGTGGTTAGGCTCATTGCGGTTAGGGCTAGGGTTATTGTGGTTTAGTGTTAGGGTTAGGGTTATTGCGGTTGGTGTTAGGTTAGGGTTAGGATTATGGTTCGGGTTATTGTGGTTAGGGTTGGTTAGGGTTACGGTTATGGTTATTTTAGTAAAAACCTTTTCCTCTCCCATAGCTTTCAAATTTGCCATGCCGGCATAGAATTTGACTCTGAATCCGAATCTGCCCTCCGTTTTCCGATCGGATGCTTCGTTTTCGCTCTACAGCCGAAAACATCCCAAGTTTGACATTAACTCTCTAGGGCTAGGTTTAGGGTTAGGGTTATTGTGGTTAATGATAGGGTTAGGGTTATGGTAAGGGTTACGGCTAGGCTTAGGGTTGTTGTGGTTAGGGTCGGGGTTAGGGTTGGGGTTAGGGTTATTGTGGTTAGGGTTAGGGCTATTTTAGGAAAAAATTTTCCTCTCCCATGACTTTCAAATTTGCCATGCCGACATAGAATTTGACTCTGAATCCCAATCTGCCCTCCGTTTTCCCATCGGATGCTTCGTTTTCGCGCTAGAGCCCAAAACATCCCAGGTTGGCCGTTAACTCTCTAGGGTTAGTTAGGGTTAGGGTTATTTTGGTTAGGGTTAGGGTTGGGGCTTGGGTTAAGGCTATGGCTAGGGTTATTGTGGTTAGCGTTAGGGCTAGGGTTATTGTGGTTAGTGTTATTGTGGTTAGGGTCATTGCGGTTAGGGCTAGGGTTATTGTAGTTAGCGTTAGGGCTAGGGTTATTGCGGTTGGTGTTAGGGTTAAGGTTAGGATTAGTGGTTAGGGTTCGGGTTATTGTGGTTAGGGTTGGGGTTAGGGTTACGGTTATGGTTATTTTAGTAAAAACCTTTTCCTCTCCCATGGCTTTCAAATTTGCCATGCCGGCATAGAATTTGACTCTGAATCCGAATCTGCCCTCCGTCTCCCGATCGGATGCTTCGTTTTCGCTCTACATCCCAAAACATCCCAAGTTTGCCATTAACGCTCTAGGGTTAGGGTTAAGGATAGGGTTAATGTGGTTAAGGTTAGGGCTAGGGTTAGGGTTATTGTGGTTAGGGTTAGGGTTGTGGTTAGGGTTATTGTGGTTAGGGTTATTGTGGTTAGGGTTAGGGTTGTGGTTAGGGTTATTCTGGTTAGGGTTATTGTGGTTAGGGTTGGGGTTTTGGCTAGGGTTATTGTGGGTAGGGTTAGGGTTAGGGCTAGAGTTAGGGCTAGGGTTAGGGCTAGGTTAGGGTTTATTTTAGGAAAAAAAACTTTACTCTCCCATGGCTTTCAAATTTGCCATGCCGACATAGAATTTGGCTCTGAATCCGAATATGCCCTGCGTTTTCCCATCCGATGCTTCGTTTTCGCTTTACTGTCCAAAACATCCCAAGTTCGCCGTTAACTCTCTAGGGTTAGGGTTATTGTGGTTAGGGTTAGGTTTAGGGTTAGGGTTATTGTGGTTAGGGTTAGGGTTGTGGCTAGGGTTAGGGTTATTGTAGTTAGGGTTAGGGCTAGGGTTAGGGTTGTTGTGGTTAGGGTCGGGTTAGGGTTATTGTGTTAGGGTTATTGTGGTTAGGGTTGCGGTTAGAGTTAGGGTTATGTGGTTAGGGTTAGGGTTGGGGCTAGGGTTTATTGCGGGTAGGGTTAGCGTTAGGGTTATTTTGGTTACGGTTAGGGTTATTTTAGGAAAAAATTTTTACTCTCCCCATGGCTTTCAAATTTGCCATGCCGACATAGAATTTTGACTCTGAATCCGCATCTGCCCTGCGCTTTCCCATCGGATGCTTCGTTTTCGCTTTACAGCCCAAAACATCCCAAGTTCGCCGTTCACTCACTAGGGTTAGGGCTAGGGTTGGGGTTATTGTGGTTAGGGTTGGGGTTAGGGTTAGGGTTGGGGCTAGTGTTAGGGTTAGGGTTGGAGTTAGGGCTAGGTTTAGGGTTATTGTGGTTCGGTTATTTTAGGAAAAAATTTTTCGTCACCCATGGCTTTTAAATTTGCCATGACGACATAGAATTTGACTCTGAATCCGAATCTGTACTCCGTTTTCCCATCGGATGCTTCGTTATCACTCTACAGCCCAAAGCATAGAAAGTTCGCCGTTAACTCTCTAGGGTTAGGCTCATGGTGGTTAGGGTTAGGGTTATTATGGTTAGGGTTAGGGTTAGGGTTGTGGCTAGTGTCATTGTTGTTAGGGTAAGGGTTACGGTTAGGGTTATTTTAGGAAAAAATTTCCTCTCTCATGGCTTTCAAATTTACCATGCCGATATGGAATTTGACTCTGAATCCGAAACAGCCCTCCGTTTCCCGATCGGATGCTTCGTTTTCGCTCTACATCTCAAAACATCCCAAGTTTGCCATTAACTCTCGAGGGTTGGGGTTAGGGTTATTGTGGTTACGGTAATTGTGGTTAGGGTTAGGGTTAGGGTTATTGTGGTTAGGGTTTGGGTAGGGTTAGGGTTATTGTGGTTAGGGTTGGGGCTACTTTTATTGTGGGTAGGGTTAGGGTTAGGGCTAGGGTTAGGGTAATTCCGGTTAAGGTTAGGGTTATTTTAGGAAAAAATTTTTCCTCTCGCATGGCTTTCAAATTTGCCATGCCGGCATAGAATTTGACTCTGAATCCGAATCTTCCCTCCGTTTTCCCATCGGATGCTTCGTTTTCGCTCTACAGCCCAAAACATCCCGAGTTCGCCGTTAACTCTCTAGGGTTAGGGATAGGGTTATTGTGGTTAGGGTTACGGCTAGGGTTAGGGCTATTGTGGTTAGGGTTAGGGTTAGGGTTAGGGTTATTGTGGTTAGGAATGGGGTTTGGGCTAGGGTTATTGTGGGTAGGGTTAGGGTTAGGCTAGGAATGGGGTTTGGGCTAGGGTTATTGTGGGTAGGGTTAGGGTAGGGTAGGGTTAGGGTTATTTTAGGAAAAAATTTTTACTCTCCCATGGCTTTCAAGTTTGCCATGCCGACATACAATTTGACTCTGAATCCGAATCTGCCCTGCGTTTTCCCATCGGATGCATCGTTTTCGCTTTACTGCCCAAAACATCCCAAGTTCGAAGTTAACTCTCTAGGATTAGGGTTAGGGTTAGGGTCATGGTGGTTAGGAATAGGTGTAGGGTTATTGTGGTTAGGGTTACGGTTTTTGTGGCTAGGGTTACGGCTAGGGTTAGGGTTGTTGAGGTTAGGGTTAGGGTTATTGTGGATAGGGTTAGGGTTGGGGTTAGGCTTATTTTAGGAAAAAATTTTTACTCTCCCCTGACTTTCAAATTTCCCATGCCGACATAGAACTTGACTCTGAATCCCAATCTGCCCTCCGTTCTCCCATCGGATGCTTCGTTTTCGCTCTACAGCCCAAAAAACATCCCAGGTTCGCCGTTAACTCTATACGGTTAGGGTTAGGGTTATTGTGGTTAGGGTTAGGGTTGGGGTTAGGGCTAGGGTTAGGGTCAGGGCTATTGTGGTTAGGGTTAGGGTTAGGCTTGTGGCTAGGGTCATTGTTGTTTGGGTTAGGGTTATGGTTAGGGTTATTTTAGGAAAAAAATTTTCCTCTCTCCTGGCTTTCAAGACTACCATGCCGATATGGAATTTGACTCTGAATCCGATTCTGCCATCCGTCTTCCGATCGGATGCTTCGTTTTCGCTCTAAAGCCCAAAACATCCCAAGTTTGCCATTAACTCTCTAGGGTTAGGGTTATTGTGGTTAGGGTTATTTTAGAAAAAAAACTTTACTCTCCCATTGCTTTCAAATTTGCCATGCCGACATAGAATTTGGCTCTGAATCCGAATCTGCCCTGCGTTTTCCCATCGGATGCTTCGTTTTCGCTTTACTGCCCAAAACATCCCAAGTTCGCCGTTAACTCTCTAGGGTTAGGGTTAGGGTTATGGTTATTGTGGTTAGGGTTAGGTTTAGGGTTAGGGTTATTGTGGTTAGGGTTAGGGTTGTGGCTAGGGTTAGGGTTATTGTAGTTAGGGTTAGGGCTAGGGTTAGGGTTGTTGTGGTTAGGGTCGGGGTTAGGGTTAATGTGGTTAGGGTTATTGTGGTTAGGGTTGCGGTTAGAGTTAGGGTTATTGTGGTTAGGGTTAGGGTTGGGGCTAGGGTTATTGCGGGTAGGGTTAGCGTTAGGGTTAGGGTTATTTTGGTTACGGTTAGGGTTATTTTAGGAAAAAATTTTTACTCTCCCATGGCTTTCAAATTTGCCATGCCGACATAGAATTTGACTCTGAATCCGCATCTGCCCTGCGCTTTCCCATCGGATGCTTCGTTTTCGCTTTACAGCCCAAAACATCCCAAGTTCGCCGTTCACTCACTAGGGTTAGGGCTAGGGTTGGGGTTATTGTGGTTAGGGTTGGGGTTAGGGTTAGGGTTGGGGCTAGTGTTAGGGTTAGGGTTGGAGTTAGGGCTAGGTTTAGGGTTATTGTGGTTAGGGTTATTTTAGGAAAAAATTTTTCGTCACCCATGGCTTTTAAATTTGCCATGCCGACATAGAATTTGACTCTGAATCCGAATCTGTACTCCGTTTTCCCATCGGATGCTTCGTTATCACTCTACAGCCCAAAGCATAGAAAGTTCGCCGTTAACTCTCTAGGGTTTTAGGCTCATGGTGGTTTGGGTTAGTGTTATTATGGTTAGGGTTAGGGTTAGGGTTGTGGCTAGTGTCATTGTTGTTAGGGTAAGGGTTACGGTTAGGGTTATTTTAGGAAAAAATTTCCTCTCTCATGGCTTTCAAATTTACCATGCCGATATGGAATTTGACTCTGAATCCGAAACAGCCCTCCGTCTTCCGATCGGATGCTTCGTTTTCGCTCTACAGCCCAAAACATCCCAAGTTTGCCATTAACTCTCTAGGGTTAGGGTTATTGTGTTTAGGGTTAGAGCTAGGGTTAGGGTTGTTGTGGTTGAGGTTGGGGTTAGGGTTAGGGTTATTTTTGTTAGGGTTAGGGTTGGGGCTGGGGTTAGGGTTAGGGTTGGGGTTAGGGTTATTGTGGTTAGGGTTAGGGCTATTTTAGGAAAAATTTTCCTCTCCCATGACTTTCAAATTTGCCATGCCGACATAGAATTTGACTCTGAATCCCAATCTGCCCTCCGTTTTCCCATCGGATGCTTCGTTTTTGCTCTACAGCCCAAAACATCCCAGGTTGGCCGTTAACTCTCTAGGGTTAGGGTTATTGTGGTTAGGGTTAAGGTTGTTGTTGTTGGGGTTAGAGTTATTGTGGTTAGGGTTAGGGTTGGATTAGGGCTAGTGTTATTGTGGTTAGCGTTAGGGTTAGGGTTATTGCGGTTGGGGTTAGGGTTAGGGTTAGGGTTATGGTTCGGGTTATTGTGGTTAGGGTTGGGGCTTGTGTTAGGGTTATTATAGGAAAAAATTTTTCCTCTCCCATGGCTATCAAATTTACCATGCCGATATAGATTTCGACTCCTTAATCCGAGTCTGCCCTCCGTTTTCCTATCCGATACTTCGTTTTGGCTCCACAGCCCAAAACATCCCAAGTTCGCCGTTAACTCTCTAGGGTTAGCGTTAGGGTTAGGGTTATTGTGTATAGGGTTAGGGCTAGGGTTATTGTGGTTAGGGTTAGGGTTGTGGTTAGGGTCATTGCGGTTAGGGCTTGGGTTATTGTGGTTAGTGTTAGGGTTAGGGTTATTGCGGTTGGTGTTAGGGTTAAGGTTAGGATTAGTGGTTAGGGTTCGGTTTATTGTGGTTAGGGTTAAGGTTGTTGTGGTTAGGGATAGGGTTAGGGTTATTGTGGTTAGGGTTAGGGTTGGGGCTTGGGTTAAGGCTAGGGCTGGGGTTATTGTGGTTAGCGTTAGGGTTAGGGTTATTGCGGTTGGGGTTAGGGTTATTGTGGTTAGGGTTAGGGTTATGGTTCGGGTTATTGTGTTTAGGGCTGGGGTTAGGGTTAGGGTTATTTTAGTAAAAACTTTTGCCTCTCCCATGGCTTTCAAATTTACCATGCCGATATAGAATTTGACTCCCAATCCGAGTCTGCCCTCCGTTTTCCTATCCGATACTTCGTTTTGGCTCCACAGCCCAAAACATCCCAAGTTCGCCGTTAACTCTCTAGGGTTAGCGTTAGGGTTAGGGTTATTGTGTATAGGGTTAGGGCTAGGGTTATTTTGGTTAGGGTTATTGTGGTTAGGGTTAGGGTTGTGGTTAGGGTCATTGCGGTTAGGGCTTGGGTTATTGTGGTTAGTGTTAGGGTTAGGGTTATTGCGGTTGGTGTTAGGGTTAAGGTTAGGATTAGTGGTTAGGGTTCGGTTTATTGTGGTTAGGGTTGGGGTTAGGGTTAGGGTTACGGTTATGGTTATTTTAGTAAAAACCTTTTCCTCTCCCATGGCTTTCAAATTTGCCATGCCGGCATAGAATTTGACTCTGAATCCGAATCTGCCCTCCGTTTCCCGATCGGATGCTTCGTTTTCGCTCTACATCCCAAAACATCCCAAGTTTGCCATTAACTCTCTAGGGTTAGGGTTATGGTTATTGTGGTTAATGATAGGGTTATTGTGGTTAATGATAGGGTTATTGTGGTTAGGGTTAGGGCTAGGGTTAGGGTTATTTTGGCTAGGGTTGGGGTTAGGGTTATTCTGGTTACGGTTAGGGTTATTTTAGGAAAAAATTTTTCCTCTTGCATGGCTTTCAGATTTGCCATGCCGGCATGGAATTTCACTCTGAATCCGAATCTGCCCTCCGTTTTCCCATCGGATGCTTCGTTTTCCCTCTACAGCCCAAAACATCCCGAGTTCGCCGTTAACTCTCTAGGGTTAGGGTTAGGGATAGGGTTATTGTGGTTAGGGTTAGGGCTAGGGTTAGAGTTATTTTGGTTAGTGATAGGGTTATTGTGGTTGGGGTTAGGGCTTGGGTTAGTGTTATTTTGGCTAGGGTTGGGGATAGGGTTAGGGTTATTCTGGTTAGGGTTGGGGTTGGGGCTAGGGTTATTGTGGGTAGCGTTAGGGTTAGGGCTAGGGTTAGGGTTATTCTGGTTGTGGTTGGGGTTATTTTAGGAAAAATTTTTTCCTCTTGCATGGCTTTCAAATTTGCCATGCCGGCATGGAATTTGACTCTGAATCCGAATCTGCCCTCCGTTTTCCCATCGGATGCTTCGTTTTCCCCCTACAGCCCAAAACATCCCGAGTTCGCCGTTAACTCTCTAGGGTTAGGGTTAAGGATAGGGTTATTGTGGTTAAGGTTAGGGCTAGGAGTAGGGTTATTATGGTTAGGGTTGGGATTTGGGCTAGGGTTATTGTGGGTAGGGTTAGGGTTAGGGCTAGAGTTAGGGCTAGGGTTAGGGTTATTTTAGGAAAAAAACTTTACTCTCCCATGGCTTTCAAATTTGCATGCCGACATAGAATTTGGCTCTCAATCCAAATCTGCCCTGTGTTTTCCCATCGGATGCTTCGTTTTCGCTTTACTGCCCAAAACATACCAAGTTCGCCGTTAACTCTCTAGGGTTAGGGTTAGGGTTAGGGTTATGGTTATTGTGGTTAGGGTTAGGTTTAGGGTTAGGGTTATTGTGGTTAGGGTTAGGGTTGTGGCTAGGGATAGGGTTATTGTAGTTAGGGTTAGGGCTAGGATTAGGGTTGTTGTGGTTAGGGTCGGGGTTAGGGTTATTGTGGTTAGGGTTATTGTGGTTAGGGTTGGGGTTAGAGTTAGGGTTATTGTGGTTAGGGTTAGGGTTATTTTAGGAAAAAATTTTTCCTCTTGCATGGCTTTCAAATTTGCCATGCCGGCATGGAATTTGACTCTGAATCCGAATCTGCCCTCCGTTTTCCCATCGGATGCTTCGTTTTCCCTCTACAGCCCAAAACATCCCGAGTTCGCCGTTAACTCTCTAGGGTTAGGGTTAAGGATAGGGTTATTGTGGTTAAGGTTAGGGCTAGGGTTAGGGTTATTGTGGTTAGGGTTAGGGTTAGGGTTGTGGCTAGGGTTATTGTGGTTAGGGTTAGGGTTGTGGTTAGGGTTACCTAACCCTAACTACAATAACCCTAACCCTAGCCACAACCCTAACCCTAACCACAATAACCCTAACCCTAAACCTAACCCTAACCACAATAACCTTACCCTAACCCTAACCCTAACCCTAGAGAGTTAACGGCGAACTTGGGATGTTTTGGGCAGTAAAGCGAAAACGAAGCATCCGATGGGAAAACGCGGGGCAGATTCGGATTCAGAGCCAAATTCTATGTCGGCATGGCAAATTTGAAAGCCGTGGGAGAGTAAAGTTTTTTTCCTAAAATAACCCTAACCCTAGCCCTAACTCTAGCCCTAACCCTAACCCTACCCACAATAACCCTAGCCCCAATCCTAACCCTAACCACAACCCTAACCCTAACCACAATAACCCTAGCCACAACCCTAACCCTAACCCTAAGCACAATAACCGTAACCCTAGCCCTAACCTTAACCACAATAACCCTATCCTTAACCCTAACCCTAGAGAGTTAACGGCGAACTCGGGATGTTTTGGGCTGTAGAGGGAAAACGAAGCATCCGATGGGAAAACGGAGGGCAGATTCGGATTCAGAGTCAAATTACATGCCGGCATGGCAAATTTGAAAGCCACGCAAGAGGAAAAATTTTTTCCTAAAATAACCCTAACCGTAACCAAAATAACCCTAACCCTAGCCCTAACCCTAACGCTAACCCTACCCACAATAACCCTAGCCCCAACCCTAACCCTAACCACAATAACCCTAACTCTAACCCTAACCCTAACCACAATAACCCTAACCACAATAACCCTAACCCCGACCCTAACCACAACAACCCTAACCCTAGCCCTAACCCTAACTACAAGGGTTAGGGTTGTTGTGGTTAGGGTCGGGGTTAGGGTTATTGTGGTTAGGGTTATTGTGGTTAGGGTTGGGGTTAGAGTTAGGGTTATTGTGGTTAGGGTTAGGGTTGGGGCTAGGGTTATTGTGGGTAGGGTTAGCGTTAGGGTTAGGGCTAGGGTTACGGTTATTTTGGTTACGGTTAGGGTTATTTTAGGAAAAAATTTTTCCCCTTGCATGGCTTTCAAATTTGCCATGCCGGCATGGAATTTGACTCTGAATCCGAATCTGCCCTCAGTTTTCCCATCGGATGCTTCGTTTTCCCTCTACAGCCCAAAACATCCCGAGTTCGCCGTTAACTCTCTAGGGTTAGGGTTAAGGATAGGGTTATTGTGGTTAAGGTTAGGGCTAGGGTTAGGGTTATTGTGGTTAGGTTTAGGGTTAGGGTTGTGGCTAGGGTTATTGTGGTTAGGGTTAGGGTTGTGGTTAGGGTTAGGATTGGGGCTAGGGTTATTGTGGGTAGGGTTAGGGTTAGGCTAGAGTTAGGGTTAGGGTTAGGGCTAGGGTTAGGGTTATTTTAGGAAAAAAACTTTACTCTCCCACGGCTTTCAAATTTGCCATGCCGACATAGAATTTGGCTCTGAATCCGAATCTGCCCTGCGTTTTCCCATCGGATGCTTCGTTTTCGCTTTACTGCCCAAAACATCCCAAGTTTGCCGTTAACTCTCTAGGATTAGGGTTAGGGTTAGGGTCATGGTGGTTAGGAATAGGTTTAGGGTTATTGTGGTTAGGGTTACGGTTATTGTGACTAGGGTTATGGCTAGGGTTAGGGTTGTTGAGGTTAGGGTTAGGGTTATTGTGGATAGGGTTAGGGTTGGGGTTAGGGTTATTTTAGGAAAAAAATTTTCCTCTCCCCTGACTTTCAAATTTCCCATGCCGAGATAGAAGTTGACTCTGAATCCCAATCTGCCCTCCGTTCTCCCATCGGATGCTTCGTTTTCGCTCTACAGCCCAAAACATCCCAGGTTCGCCGTTAACTCTATACGGTTAGGGTTAGGGTTATTGTGGTTAGGGTTAGGGTTGGGGTTAGGGCTAGGGTTAGGGTTAGGGCTATTGTGGTTAGGGTTAGGGTTAGGCTTGTGGCTAGGGTCATTGTTGCTTGGGTTAGGGTTACGGTTAGGGTTATTTTAGGAAAAAAATTTTCCTCTCTCCTGGCTTTCAAGACTACCATGCCGATATGGAATTTGACTCTGAATCCGAATCTGCCCTCCGTCTTCCGATCGGATGCTTCGTTTTCGCTCTACAGCCCAAAACATCCCAAGTTTGCCATTAACTCTCTAGGGTTAGGGTTATTGTGTTTAGGGTTAGAGCTAGGGTTAGGGTTGTTGTGGTTGAGGTTGGGGTTAGGGCTAGGGTTATCTTTGTTAGGGTTAGGGTTGGGGCTAGGGTTAGGGTTAGGGTTGGGGTTAGGGTTAGGGCTATTTTAGGAAAAAATTTTCCTCTCCCATGACTTTCAAATTTGCCATGCCGACATAGAATTTGACTCTGAATCCCAATCTGCCCTCCGTTTTCCCATCGGATGCTTCGTTTTTGCTCTACAGCCCAAAACATCCCAGGTTGGCCGTTAACTCTCTAGGGTTAGGGTTATTGTGGTTAGGGTTAAGGTTGTTGTGGTTAGGGATAGGGTTAGGGTTATTGTGGTTAGGGTTAGGGTTGGGGCTTGGGTTAAGGCTAGGGCTGGGGTTATTGTGGTTAGCGTTAGGGTTAGGGTTATTGCGGTTGGGGTTAGGGTTATTGTGGTTAGGGTTAGGGTTATGGTTCGGGTTATTGTGTTTAGGGCTGGGGTTAGGGTTAGGGTTATTTTAGTAAAAACATTTGCCTCTCCCATAGCTTTCAAATTTACCATGCCGATATAGAATTTGACTCCCAATCCAAGTCTGCCCTCCCTTTTCCTATCCGATACTTCGTTTTGGCTCCACAGCCCAAAACATCCCAAGTTCGCTGTTAACTCTCTAGGGTTAGCGTTAGGGTTAGGGTTATTGTGTATAGGGTTAGGGCTAGGGTTATTGTGGTTAGTGTTATTGAGGTTATGGTTAAGGTTGTGGTTAGGCTCATTGCGGTTAGGGCTAGGGTTATTGTGGTTAGTGTTAGGGTTAGGGTTATTGCGGTTGGTGTTAGGGTTAGGGTTAGGATTATGGTTCGGGTTATTGTGGTTAGGGTTGGGGTTAGGGTTACGGTTAGGGTTATTTTAGGAAAAGCTTTTTCCTCTCCCATGGCTTTCAAATTTGCCATGCCGGCATAGAATTTGACTCTGAATCCGAATCTGCCCTCCGTTTTCCGATCGGATGCTTCGTTTTCGCTCTACAGCCCAAAACATCCCAAGTTCGCCGTTAACTCTCTAGGGTTAGGGTTAGGGTTATGGTTATTGTGGTTAGGGTTACGCCTAGGGTTAGGGCTATTGTGGTTAGGGTTAGGGTTAGGGTTATTGTGGTTAGGAATGGGGTTTGGGCTAGGGTTATTGTGGGTAGGGTTAGGGTTAGGCTAGGAATGGGGTTTGGGCTAGGGTTATTGTGGGTAGGGTTAGGGTAGGGTAGGGTTAGGGTTATTTTAGGAAAAAATTTTTACTCTCCCATGGCTTTCAAGTTTGCCATGCCGACATACAATTTGACTCTGAATCCGAATCTGCCCTGCGTTTTCCCATCGGATGCATCGTTTTCGCTTTACTGCCCAAAACATCCCAAGTTCGAAGTTAACTCTCTAGGATTAGGGTTAGGGTCATGGTGGTTAGGAATAGGTTTAGGGTTATTGTGGTTAGGGTTACGGTTATTGTGGCTAGGGTTACGGCTAGGGTTAGGGTTGTTGAGGATAGGGTTAGGGTTATTGTGGATAGGGTTAGGGTTGGGGTTAGGCTTATTTTAGGAAAAAAATTTTACTCTCCCCTGACTTTCAAATTTCCCATGCCGACATAGAACTTGACTCTGAATCCCAATCTGCCCTCCGTTCTCCCATCGGATGCTTCGTTTTCGCTCTACAGCCCAAAACATCCCAGGTTCGCCGTTAACTCTATACGGTTAGGGTTAGGGTTATTGTGGTTAGGGTTAGGGTTGGGGTTAGGGCTAGGGTTAGGGTTAGGGCTATTGTGGTTAGGGTTAGGGTTAGGCTTGTGGCTAGGGTCATTGTTGTTTGGGTTAGGGTTACGGTTAGGGTTATTTTAGGAAAAAAATTTTCCTCTCTCCTGGCTTTCAAGACTACCATGCCGATATGGAATTTGACTCTGAATCCGAATCTGCCCTCCGTCTTCCGATCGGATGCTTCGTTTTCGCTCTAAAGCCCAAAACATCCCAAGTTTGCCATTAACTCTCTAGGGTTACGGTTATTGTGGTTAGGGTTAGAGCTAGGGTTAGGGTTGTTGTGGTTAAGGTTGGGGTTAGGGTTAGGGTTATTTTTGTTAGGGTTAGGGTTGCGGCTAGGGTTAGGGTTAGGGTTGGGGTAGGGGCTAGGGTTAGGGTTATTGTGGCTAGGGTTATTTTAGGAAAAAATTTTTCGTCACCCATGGCTTTCAAATTTGCCATGCCAACATAGAATTTGACTCTGAATCCCAATCTGCCCTCCGTTTTCCCATCGGATGCTTCGTTTTCGTGCTACAGCCCAAAACATCCCAGGTTGGCCGTTAACTCTCTAGGGTTAGTTAGGGTTAGGGTTATTGTGGTTAGGGTTAAGGTTGTTGTGGTTAGGGATAGGGATAGGGTTATTGTGGTTAGGGTTAGGGTTGGGGCTTGGGTTAAGGCTATGGCTAGGGTTATTGTGGTTAGCGTTAGGGCTAGGGTTATTGTGGTTAGTGTTATTGTGGTTAGGGTTAGGGTTGTGGTTAGGGTCATTGCGGTTAGGGCTAGGGTTGTTGTGGTTAGTGTTAGGGTTATTGCGGTTGGTGTTAGGGCTTAGGGTTAGAGTTCGGTTATTGTGGTTAGGGTGTTAGGGTTACTGTTATGGTTATTTTAGTAAAAACCTATTCATCTCCCATGGCTTTCAAATTTGCCATGCCGGCATAGAATTTGACTCTGAATCCGAATCTGCACTCCGTTTTCCGATAGGATGCTTCGTTTTCGCTCTACATCCCAATTTGCCATAACTCTCTAGGGTTAAGGTTAGGGCTAGGGTTAGGGTTATTGTGGTTAGGGTTAGGGTTAGGGTTGTGGTTAGGGTTATTGTGGTTAGGGTTAGGGTTGTGGTTAGGGTTATACTGGTTAGGGTTATTGTGGTTAGGGTTGGGGTTTGGGCTAGGGTTATTGTGGGTAGGGCTAGGGTTAGGGCTAGAGTTAGGGCTAGGGTCAGGGCTAGGGTTAGGGTTATTGTGGTTAGGGTTGGGGTTAGGGTTGGGGCTATTGTGGTTAGGGTTAGGGTTGGGGCTAAGGTTATTGTGGGTAGGGTTAGGGTTAGGGTTGGCGTTAGGGCTAGGGTTATTGCGGTTAGGGTTATTTTAGGAAAAAATTTTTCGTCTCCCATGGCTTTCAAATTTGCCATGCCGACATAGAATCTGACTCTGAATCCGAATCTGCCCTCCGTTTTCCCGTCGGATGCTTCGTTCTCGCTCTACATCCCAAAACATCCCAAGTTCGCCGTTAACTCTCTAGGGTTAGGGTTATGGTTATTGTGGTTAGGGTTAGGTTTAGGGTTAGGGTTATTGTGGTTAAGGTTAGGGCTAGGGTTGTTGTGGTTAGGGTCGGGGTTAGGGTTATTGTGGTTAGGTCGAGGGTTGGGGCTAGGATTACTGTGGGTAGGGTTGGGGTTAGGGCTATTTTAGGGAAAAAATTTTCCTCTCCCATGACTTTCAAATTTGCCATGCCGACATAGAATTTGACTCTGAATCCCAATCTGCCCCCCGTTCTCCCATCGGATGCTTCGTTTTCGCTCTACAGCCAAAAACATCCCAGGTTCGCCGTTCACTCTCTAGGGTTAGGGTTATTGTGGTTAGGGTTAAGGTTGTTGTGGTTAGGGATAGGGTTAAGGTTATTGTGGTTAGGGTTAGGGTTGGGGCTTGGGTTAAGGCTAGGGCTAGGGTTATTGTGGTTAGCGTTAGGGTTAGGGTTATTGCGGTTGGGGTTAGGGTTATTGTGGTTAGGGTTAGGGTTAGCGTTAGGGTTATTGTGTTTAGGGCTGGGGTTAGGGTTAGGGTTATTTTAGTAAAAACTTTTGCATCTCCCATAGCTTTCAAATTTACCATGCCGATATAGAATTTGACTCCCAATCCGAGTCTGCCCTCCGTTTTCCTATCCGATACTTCGTTTTCGCTCTACAGCCGAAAACATCCCAAGTTTGACATTAACTCTCTAGGGCTAGGTTTAGGGTTAGGGTTATTGTGGTTAGGGTTATGGTAAGGGTTACGGCTAGGCTTAGGGTTGTTGTGGTTAGGGTCGGGGTTAGGGTTGGGGTTAGGGTTATTGTGTATAGGGTTGGGGCTAGGGTTATTGTGGTTAGTGTTATTGTGGTTAGGGTTAGGGTTGTGGTTAGGCTCATTGCGGTTAGGGCTAGGGTTATTGTCGTTAGTGTTAGGGTTAGGGTTATTGCGGTTGGTATTAGGGTTAGGGTTAGGATTATGGTTCGGGTTATTGTGGTTAGGGTTGGGGTTAGGGTTACGGTTATGGTTATTTTAGTAAAAACCTTTTCCTCTCCCATAGCTTTCAAATTTGCCATGCCGGCATAGAATTTGACTCTGAATCCGAATCTGCCCTCCGTTTTCCGATCGGATGCTTCGTTTTCGCTCTACAGCCGAAAACATCCCAAGTTTGACATTAACTCTCTAGAGCTAGGTTTAGGGTTAGGGTTATTGTGGTTAGGGTTAGGTTATGGTAAGGGTTACGGCTATGCTTAGGGTTGTTGGGTTTAGGGTTGGGGTTGGGGCTAGGGTTAGGGTTATTGTGGTTAGGGTTAGGGTTATTTTAGGAAAAAATTTTCCTCTCCCATGACTTTCAAATTTGCCATGCCGACATAGAATTTGACTCTGAATCCCAATCTGCCCTCCGTTTTCCCATCGGATGCTTCGTTTTCGCGCTACAGCCCAAAACATCCCAGGTTGGCCGTTAACTCTCTAGGGTTAGGGTTAGGGTTATTGTGGTTAGGGTTAACGTTGTTGTGGTTAGGGATAGGGTTAGGGTTATTGTGGTTAGGGTTAGGGTTGGGGCTTGGGTTAAGGCTAGGGCTAGAGTTATTGTGGTTAGCGTTCGGGCTAGGGTTATTGTGGTTAGTGTTATTGTGGTTAGGGTTAGGGTTGCGGTTAGGGCTAGGGTTATAGTGGTTAGTGTAAGGGTTAGGGTTATTGCGGTTGGTGTTAAGGTTAAGGTTAGGATTAGTGGTTAGGGTTCGGGTTATTGTGGTTAGGGTTGGGGTTAGGGTTACGGTTATGGTTATTTTAGTAAAAACCTTTTCCTCTCCCATGGTTTTCAAATTTGCCATGCCGGCATAGAATTTGACTCTGAATCCGAATCTGCCCTCCGTTTTCCGATCGGATGCTTCGTTTTCGCTCTACATCCCAAAACATCCCAAGTTTGCCATTAACTCTCTAGGGTTAGGGTTAGGGTTATTGTGGTTAATGATAGGGTTATTGTGGTTAATGATAGGGTTATTTTGGCTAGGGTTGGGGTTAGGGTTATTCTGGTTACGGTTAGGGTTATTTTAGGAAAAAATTTTTCCTCTTGCATGGCTTTCAGATTTGCCATGCCGGCATGGAATTTGACTCTGAATCCGAATCTGCCCTCCGTTTTCCCATCGGATGCTTCGTTTTCCCTCTACAGCCCAAAACATCCCGAGTTCGCCGTTAACTCTCTAGGGTTAGGGTTAGGGATAGGGTTATTGTGGTTAAGGTTAGGGCTAGGGTTAGGGTTATTTTGGCTAGGGTTAGGGTTAGGGTTAGGGTTATTCTGGTTAGGGTTAAGGTTGGGGCTAGGGTTATTGTGGGTAGGGTTAGGGTTAGGGCTAGGGTTAGGGTTATTCCGGTTGTGGTTCGGGTTATTTTAGGAAAAATTTTTTCCTCTTGCATGGCTTTCAAATTTGCCATGCCGGAATGGAATTTGACTCTGAATCCGAATCTGCCCTCCGTTTTCCCATCGGATGCTTCGTTTTCCCTCTACAGCCCAAAACATCCCGAGTTCGCCGTTAACTCTCTAGGGTTAGGGTTAAGGATAGGGTTATTGTGGTTAGCGTTAGGGTTAGGGTTGTGGTTAGGGTTATTGTGGTTAGGGTCAGGGTTGTGGTTAGGGTTATTGTGGTTAGGGTTGGGGTTTCGGCTAGGGTTATTATGGGTAGGGTTAGGGTTTGGGCTAGAGTTAGGGCTAGGGTTAGGGCTAGGGTTAGGGTTATTTTAGGAAAAAAACTTTACTCTCCCATGGCTTTCAAATTTGCCATGCCGACATAGAATTTGGCTCTGAATCCGAATCTGCCCTGCGTTTTCCCATCGGATGCTTCGTTTTCGCTTTACAGCCCAAAACATACAAGGTTCGCCGTTAACTCTCTAGGGTTAGGGTTAGGGTTATGGTTATTGTGGTTAGGGTTAGGTTTAGGGTTAAGGTTATTGTGGTTAGGGTTAGGGTTGTGGCTAGGGTTAGGGTTATTGTAGTTAGGGTTAGGGTTGTTGTGGTTAGGGTCGGGGTTAGGGTTATTGTGGTTAGGGTTGCGGTTAGAGTTAGGGTTATTGTGGTTAGGGTTAGGGTTGGGGCTAGGGTTATTGCGGGTAGGGTTAGCGCTAGGGTTAGGGTTATTTTGGTTACGGTTAGGGTTATTTTAGGAAAAAACTTTTACTCTCCCATGGCTTTCAAATTTGCCATGCCGACATAGAATTTGACTCTGAATCCGCATCTGCCCTGCGCTTTCCCATCGATGCTTCGTTTTCGCTTTACAGCCCAAAACATCCCAAGTTCGCCGTTCACTCTCTAGGGTTAGGTTCATGGTGGTTAGGGTTAGGGTTATTATGGTTAGGGTTAGGGTTAGGGTTGTGGCTAGTGTCATTGTTGTTAGGGTAAGGGTTACGGTTAGGGTTATTTTAGGAAAAAAATTTCCTCTCTCATGGCTTTCAAATTTACCATGCCGATATGGAATTTGACTCTGAATCCGAATCTGCCCTCCGTTTTCCCATCGGATGCTTCGTTTTCGCTCTACAGCCCAAAACATCCCAAGTTTGCCATTAACTCTCTAGGGTTAGGGTTAGGGTTATTGTGGTTTGGGTTAGGGCTAGGGTTAGGGTTATTGTGGTTAGGGTTGGGGTTAGGGTTAGGGTTAGGGTTAGGGTTATTGTGGTTAGGGTTGGGGCTAGTTTTATTGTGGGTAGGGTTAGGGTTAGGGCTAGGGTTAGGGTAATTCCGGTTAAGGTTAGGGTTATTTTAGGAAAAACTTTTTCCTCTCGCATGGCTTTCAAATTTGCCATGCCGGCATAGAATTTGACTCTGAATCCGAATCTTCCCTCCGTTTTCCCATCGGATGCTTCGTTTTCGCTCTACAGCCCAAAACATCCCGAGTTCGCCGTTAACTCTCTAGGGTTAGGGTTAAGGATAGGGTTATTGTGGTTAGCGTTAGGGTTAGGGTTGTGGTTAGGGTTATTGTGGTTAGGGTTAGGGTTGTGGTTAGGGTTATTGTGGTTAGGGTTGGGGTTTCGGCTAGGGTTATTATGGGTAGGGTTAGGGTTTGGGCTAGAGTTAGGGCTAGGGTTAGGGCTAGGGTTAGGGCTAGGGTTAGGGTTATTTTAGGAAAAAAACTTTACTCTCCCATGGCTTTCAAATTTGCCATGCCGACATAGAATTTGGCTCTGAATCCGAATCTGCCCTGCGTTTTCCCATCGGATGCTTCGTTTTCGCTTTACTGCCCAAAACATCCCAAGTTCGCCGTTAACTCTCTAGGGTTAGGGTTAGGGTTATGGTTATTGTGGTTAGGGTTAGGTTTAGGGTTAAGGTTATTGTGGTTAGGGTTAGGGTTGTGGCTAGGGTTAGGGTTATTGTAGTTAGGGTTAGGGTTGTTGTGGTTAGGGTCGGGGTTAGGGTTATTGTGGTTAGGGTTGGGGTTAGGGTTATTGTGGTTAGGGTTAGGGTTGGGGCTAGGGTTATTGCGGGTAGGGTTAGCGCTAGGGTTAGGGTTATTTTGGTTACGGTTAGGGTTATTTTAGGAAAAAACTTTTACTCTCCCATGGCTTTCAAATTTGCCATGCCGACATAGAATTTGACTCTGAATCCGCATCTGCCCTGCGCTTTCCCATCGGATGCTTCGTTTTCGCTTTACAGCCCAAAACATCCCAAGTTCGCCGTTCACTCTCTAGGGTTAGGTTCATGGTGGTTAGGGTTAGGGTTATTATGGTTAGGGTTAGGGTTAGGGTTGTGGCTAGTGTCATTGTTGTTAGGGTAACGGTTACGGTTAGGGTTATTTTAGGAAAAAAATTTCCTCTCTCATGGCTTTCAAATTTACCATGCCGATATGGAATTTGACTCTGAATCCGAAACAGCCCTCCGTTTCCCGATCGGATGCTTCGTTTTCGCTCTACAGCCCAAAACATCCCAAGTTTGCCATTAACTCTCTAGGGTTAGGGTTAGGGTTATTGTGGTTTGGGTTAGGGCTAGGGTTAGGGTTATTGTGGTTAGGGTTGGGGTTAGGGTTAGGGTTAGGGTTAGGGTTATTGTGGTTAGGGTTGGGGCTAGTTTTATTGTGGGTAGGGTTAGGGTTAGGGCTAGGGTTAGGGTAATTCCGGTTAAGGTTAGGGTTATTTTAGGAAAAACTTTTTCCTCTCGCATGGCTTTCAAATTTGCCATGCCGGCATAGAATTTGACTCTGAATCCGAATCTTCCCTCCGTTTTCCCATCGGATGCTTCGTTTTCGCTCTACAGCCCAAAACATCCCGAGTTCGCCGTTAACTCTCTAGGGTTAGGGTTAGGGTCATGGTAGTTAGGGTTACTGTGGTTAGGGCTAGGGTTATAGTGGCTAGGGTTATTTTGGTTACGGTTAGGGTTATTTTAGGAAAAAATTTTAACTCTCCCATGGCTTTCAAATTTGCAATGCCGACATAGAATTTGACTCTGAATCCGAATCTGCACTCCGTTTTCCCATCGGATGCTTCGTTTTCGCTCTACAGCCCAAAACATCCCAAGTTCGCCGTTAACTCTCTAGGGTTAGGGTGATGGTGGTTAGGGTTAGGTTTAGGGTTAGGGTTATTGTGGTTAGGGTTGGGGTTAGGGCTAGGGCTAGGGTTATTGCAATAAGGGTTAGGGTTAGGGTTATGGTTCGGGTTATTGTGGTTAGGGCTTCAAATTTACCAAGCCGATATAGAATTTGACTCTGAATCCGAATCTGCCCTCTGTTTTCCCATCCAATACTTCGTTTTGGCTGTAAAGCCCAAAACATCCCAAGTTCGCCGTTAACTCTCTAGGGTTAGCGTTAGGGCTAGGGTTATTGTGTATAGGGTTAGGGCTAGGGTTATTGTGGTCAGTGTTAGGGTTAGGGTTATTGTGGTTAGGGTTACGGTTGGAGTTGTGGTTAGGGTCATTGCGGTTAGGGTTAGGGTTATTGTGGTTAGGGTTAGGGTTATTGTGGTTTGGGTTATGGCTAGGGTTAGGGTTATTGTCGTTGGGGTTGGGGTTAGGGTTAGGGTTATTGTGGTTAGGGTTAGGGTTGGGGCTAGGGTTATTGCGGGTAGGGTTAGGGTTAGGGTTAGGGCTAGGGTTAGGGTTATTTTGGTTACGGTTAGGGTTATTTTAGGAAAAAAATTTTCCTCTCTCATGGCTTTCAAATTTGCCATGCCGGCATAGAATTTGACTCTGAATCCGAATCTGCCCTCCGTTTTCCCATCGGATTCTTCGTTTTCGGTCTACAGCATAACACATTACGAGTTCGCCGTCAACTCTCTAGGGTTAGGGTTTGCGATGGGGTAAGGTTCAGGGTTAGGGTTATTGTGGTTAGGGTTAGAGTTAGGGCTAGGGTTATTGTGGTTAGCGTTAGGGTTAGGGTTATTGTGGTAAGGGTTAGGGATAGGGTTGGGGTTAGGGTTAGGGTTATTGTGAACAGGGTTAGTGTTGGGGCTAGGGTTATTGTTGGTAGGGTTAGGGTTATTGTGGTTAGGGTTGGGGTTAGGGTTAGGTTTATTGTGGTTTGTGGTTAGGGCTAGGGTAAGGGTTGTTGTGGTTAGGGTCGGGGATAGGGTTATTGTGGTTATGGTTTGGGCTAGGGTTAGGGTTATTGTCGTTAGGGTTGGGGTTAGGGTTATTGTGGTTAGGATGAGGGTTGGGGCTAGGATTATTGTGGGTAGGGTTGGGGTTAGGGTTATTGTTGTTAGGGTTAGGGCTAGGGTTATTGTGGTTAGCGTTAGGGTTAGGGTTATTGTGGTAAGGGTTAGTGTTGGGGCTAGGGTTATTTTGGGTAGGATTAGGGTTAGTGTTGGGGTTAGGGCTAGGGTTAGGTTTATTTTGGTTACGGTTAGGGTTATTTTAGGAAAAAAATTTCCTCTCTCATGGCTTTCAAATTTACCATGCCGATATGGAATTTGACTCTGAATCTGAATCTGCCCTCCGTTTTCCCATGGGATGCTTGGTTTTCGCTATACACCCCAAAACATCCCAGGTTTGCCGTTAATTCTCTAGGGTTAGGGTTAGGGTTAGGGTTATTGTGGTTAGGGTTAGGGCTAGGGTTAGTGTTACTGTGGTTAGGGTTGGGGTTAGGGTTATTGTGGTTAGGGTGAGGGTTGGGGCTATGATTATTGTGGGTAGGGTTGGGGTTAGGGTTCGGGTTAGGGTTATTGTGGTTAGGGTTAGGGCTATTTTAGGAAAAAATTTTTCCTCTCCCATGACTTTCAAATTTGCCATGCCGGCATAGAATTTGACTCTGAATCCGAATCTGCCCTCCGTTTTCCCATCGGATGCTTCGTTTTCGCTCTAAAGCCCAAAACATCCCAGGTTCGCCGTTAACTCTCTAGGGTTAGGGTTAGGGTTATTGTGGTTAGGGTTAAGGTTGTTGTGGTTAGGGATAGGGCTAGGGTTATTGTGGTTAGCGTTAGGGTTAGGGTTATTGCGGTTACGGTTAGGGCTAGGGTTGGGGTTAGGGTTGGGGTTAGGGTTGGTGTTATTGTGGTTAGGGTTACTGTTGGGGCTAGGGTTATTGTTGGTAGGGCTAGGGTTATTGTGGTTAGGGTTGGGGTTATGGTTAGGGTTATTGTGGTTTGTGGTTAGGGCTAGAGTTAGGGTTGTTGTGGTTAGGGTCGGGGATAGGGTTATTGTGGTTATGGTTTGGGCTAGGGTTAGGGTTATTGTCGTTAGGGTTGGGGTTAGGGTTAGGGTTATTGTGGTTACGGTGAGGGTTGGGGCTAGGATTATTGTAGTTAGGGTTGGGGTTAGGGTTGGGGTTAGGGTTATTGTGGTTAGGGTTAGGGCTATTTTAGGAAAAAATTTTTCCTCTCCCATGACTTTCAAATTTGCCATGCCGTCATAGAATTTGACTCTGAATCCCAATCTGCCTTCCGTTTTCCCATCGGTTGCTTCGTTTTCGCTCTACAGCCCAAAACATCTGAACTTCCCCGTTAACACTCTACGGTTAGGGCTAGGGTTAGGGTTGTTGTGGTTAGGGTTAAGGTTGTGTGGTTAGGAATAGGGCTGGGGATATTGTGGTTAGCGTTAGGGTTAGGGTTATTGCGGTTGGGTAAGGGTTAGGGTTATGGTTTGGGTTATTGTGGTTAGGGTTAGGGTTGGGGTTGTGGTTAGGGTCGTTGCGGTAAGGGTTAGGGTTATTGTGGTTTGGGTTATGGCTAGGGTTAGGGTTATTGTGGTTTGGGTTGGGGTTAGGGTTAGGGTTATTGTGGTTGGGGTTAGGGTTGGGGCTAGGGTTATTGTGGGTAGGGTTAGGGTTAGAAATAGGGTTAGGGGTAGGGTTATGGTTATTTTGGTTACTGTTAGGGTTATTTTAGGAAAAAATTTTTCCTCTCCCATGGCTTTCAAATTTGCCATGCCGGCATAGAATTTGACTCTGAATCCGAATCTGCCCTCCGTTTTCCCATCGGATGCTTCGTTTTCGCTCTACAGCCCAAAACATCCCGAGTTCGCCGTTAACTCTCTAGGGTTAGGGTTAGGGATACGGTTATTGTGGTTAGGGTTAGGTTCAGGGTTAGGGTTATTGTGGTTAGGGTTTGGGTTAGGGCTAGGGATATTGTGGTTAGCGTTAGTGTTTGGGCTATGGTTATTGTTGGTAGGGTTAGGGTTAGGGTTAATGTGGTTAGGTTTGGGGTTAGCGTCACGTATATTGTGGTTAGGGTAAGGGCTAGGGTTAGGGTTGTTGTGGTTAGGGTCGGGGTTAAGGTTAGGGTTATTGTGGTTAGGGTGAGGGTTGGTGCTAGGATTATTGTGGGTAGGGTTGGGGTTAGGGTTGGGGGTTAGGGTTATTGTGGTTAGGGTTAGGGCTATTTTAGGAAAAAATTTTTCCTCTCCCATGGCTTTGAAATTTGCCATGCCGACATAGAATTTGACTCTGAATCCGAATCTGCTCTCCGTTTTCCATCGGATGCTTCGTTTTCGCTCTACAGCCAAAAACATGCCAAGTTCGCCGTTGACTCTCTAGGGTCAGGGTTAGGGATAGGGTTATTGTGGTTGGGTTTAGGGCTAGGGTTAGGTTATTGTGTTTAGGGTTGGGGTTATTGTGGTTAGGGTTGACGTTTGGGCTAGGGTTATTGTGGGTAGGAATAGGGTTGTGGTTAGAGTTAGGGTTATGGCTAGGGTTAGGGTTGTTGTTGTTAGGGTCGGGGTTAGGGTTATTGTGGTTAGGATAAGGTTGGGGCTAGGATTATCCCCCCATCGGATGCTTCGTTTTCGCTCTACAGCCCAATACATCCCTGGTTCGCCGTTAGCTCTCTAGGGTTAGGGATAGGTTGTTGTGGTTAGGGTTAGGGTCATTGTGGTTAGGGTTGGGGTTACGGTTAGGGTTATTTTAGGAAAAAATTTTTCCTCTCCCATGGCTTTCAAATTTACCATGCCGATATAGAATTTGACTCCCAATCCGAGTTTGCCCTTCGTTATCCCATCCGATATTTCGTTTTCATTCTACAGTCCAAAACATCCGAAGTTCCCCGTTAACACTCTACGGTTAGGGCTAGGGTTAGAGTTATTGTGGTTAGGGTTTGGGTTAGGGCTAGGGTTATTGTGGTTAGCCTTAGGGTTAGGGTTATTGCGGTTGGGGTTTCGGTCCGGGTTAGGGTTATTGTGGTTAGGGTTAGGGCTAGGGTTAGGGTTATTGTGGTTAGGGTTAGGGCTAGGGTTATTGTGGTTAGGGTTAGGTTTTAGGGTTAGGGTTATTGTGGTTAGGGTTAGGGTTAGGGTTGTGGTTAGGGTCATTGGGGTTAGGGTTGGGGTTAGGGTTATTGTGGTTAGGGTTATTTTAGGAAAAAAATTTTCCTCTCCCATGGCTTTCAAATTTGCCATGCCGACATAGAATTTGACTTTGAATCCGAACCTGCACTCCGTTTTCCCATCGGATGCTGCGTTTTCGCTCTAAAGCACAAAACATCCCAAGTTAGCCACTAACTCTCTAGGGTTAGGGTTAGGGCTAGGGTTATTGTGGTTAGGGTTACGTTTAGGGTTAGGGTTATTGTGGTTAGGGTTGTGGTTAGGGTTGGGGTTACGGTTAGGGTTATTTTAGGAAAAAAATTTTCCTCTCTCATGGCTTTCAAATTTACCATGCCGATATGGAATTTGACTCTGAATCCGAATGTGCCCTCCGTTTTCCGATCGGATGCTTCGCTTTCGCTCTACAGCCCAAAACATCCCAAGTTTGCCATTAACTCTCTAGGGTTAGGGTTAGGGTTATTGTGGTTAGGGTTAGGGCTAGGGTTAGGGTTATTGTGGTTAGGGTTGGGGTTACGGTTAGGGTTATTTTAGGAAAAAATTTTTCCTCTCCCATGGCTTTCAAATTTACCATGCCGATATAGAATTTGACTCCCAATCCGAGTTTGCCCTTCGTTATCCCATCCGATATTTCGTTTTCATTCTACAGTCCAAAACATCCGAAGTTCCCCGTTAACACTCCACGGTTAGGGCTAGGGTTAGAGTTATTGTGGTTAGGGTTTGGGTTAGGACTAGGGTTATTGTGGTTAGCCTTAGGGTTAGGGTTATTGCGGTTGGGGTTTCGTTTCGGGTTAGGGTTATTGTGGTTAGGGTTAGGGCTAGGGTTAGGGTTATTGTGGTTAGGGTTAGGGCTAGGGTTATTGTGGTTAGGGTTAGGTTTAGGGTTAGGGTTATTGTGGTTAGGGTTAGGGTTAGGGTTGTGGTTAGGGTCATTGGGGTTAGGGTTGGGGATAGGGTTATTGTGGTTAGGGTTATTTTAGGAAAAAAATTTTCCTCTCCCATGGCTTTCAAATTTGCCATGCCGACATAGAATTTGACTTTGAATCCGAACCTGCACTCCGTTTTCCCATCGGATGCTGCGTTTTCGCTCTAAAGCACAAAACATCCCAAGTTAGCCACTAACTCTCTAGGGTTAGGGTTAGGGCTAGGGTTATTGTGGTTAGGGTTACGTTTAGGGTTAGGGTTATTGTGGTTAGGGTTGTGGTTAGGGTTGGGGTTACGGTTAGGGTTATTTTAGGAAAAAAATTTTCCTCTCTCATGGCTTTCAAATTTACCATGCCGATATGGAATTTGACTCTGAATCCGAATGTGCCCTCCGTTTTCCGATCGGATGCTTCGCTTTCGCTCTACAGCCCAAAACATCCCAAGTTTGCCATTAACTCTCTAGGGTTAGGGTTAGGGTTATTGTGGTTAGGGTTAGGGCTAGGGTTAGGGTTATTGTGGTTAGGGTTGGGGCTAGGGTTAGGGTTATTGTGGTTAGGGTTAGGGTTGGGGCTAGGGTTATTGTGGGTAGGGTTAGGGCTAGGGTTAGGGTTATTGTCGTTAGGTTAGGGTTATTGTGGTTAGGGTTATGGTTAGGGCTAGGGTTATTGTGGTTAGGGTTAGGGTTATTGTGGTTAGGGTTAGGGCTAAGGTTGGGGTGAGGGTTATTGTGGTTAGTGTTAGTGTTGGGGCTAGGGTTATTGTGGTAGAGTTAGGGTTGGGGTTAGGACTAGGGTTAGGGTTATTGTGGTTAGGGTTAGGGTTGTGGTTAGGGTTAGGGTTACGGTTAGGTTGGGGTTATTTTGGTTACGGTTAGGTTTTTTTAGGAAAAAAAATATTCTCTCCCATGGCTTTCAAATTTGCCATGCCGTTATAGAATTTGACTCTGAATTCGAATCTGGCCTCCGTTTTCCCATCGGGTGCTTCGTTTTCGCTCTAAAGCCCAAAACATCCCAAGTTCGCCGTTAACTGTCTTGGGTAAGGGTTAGGGCTAGGGTTATTCTGGTTGGGGTTTGGTTTAGGGTTAGGGTTAGGGTTATTGTGGTTAGGGTTACGGTTAGGGTTGTGGTTAGGGTCATTGTGGTTAGCGTTGGAGTTAGGGTTAGGGTTATTGTGTTAGGGTTGTGGTTGGGCTACGGTTATTGATTGGTAGGGTTAGGGTTAGGGCTAGGGTTAGGGTTATTTTAGGAAAAAATTTTTACTCTCCCATGGCTTTCAAATTTGCAATGCCGACATAGAATTTGACTCTGAATCCGAATCTGCCCTGCGTTTTCCCATCGGATGCTTCGTTTTCGCTCTAAAGCCCAAAACATCCCAAGTTTTCCGTTAACTCTCTAGGGTAAGGGTTAGGGCTAGGGTTATTCTGGTTGGGGTTAGGTTTAGGGTTAGGGTTATTGTGTTAGGGTTAGGGTTGTGGCTAGGGTCATTGTGGTTAGCGATGGGGTTAGGGTTATTGTGGTTAGGGTTGTGGTTATGGCTACGGTTATTGTTTGGTAGGGTTAGGGTTAGGGCTGGGTTTGTGTTATTTTTTGAAAAAATTTTTACTCTCCTCCCATGGCTTTCAGATTTGCAATGCCGACATAGAATTTGACTCTGAATCCGAATCTGCCCTGCGTTTTCCCATCGGATGCTTCGTTTTCGCTTTACAGCCCAAAACATCCCAAGTTCGCCGTTAACTCTCTAGGGTTAGGGTTAGGGCTAGGGTTATTGTGGTTAGGGTTAGGGTGGTTGGGGTTAGGGTTATTGTGGTTAGGGTTATTTTAGGAAAAATTTTCCTCCATCATGGCTTTTAAATTTACCATGCCGATATGGAATTTGACTCTGAATCCGAATCTGCCCTCCGTTTTCCGATCGGATGCTTCGTTTTCGCTCTACAGCCCAAAACATCCCAAGTTTGCCATTAACTCTCTAGAGTAAGGGTTATTATGGTTAGGGTTAGGGCTAGGGTTAGGGTTATTGTGGTTAGGGTTGCGGTTAGGGTTAGGGTTATTGTGGTTAGGGTTAGGGCTGGGTCTAGGGTTATTGTGGGTACGGTTAGGGTTAGGGTTATTTTGGTTACGGTTAGGGTTATTTTAGGGAAAAATTTTTCCTCTCCCATGGCTTTCAAATTTGCCATGCTGGCATAGAATTTGACTCTGAATCCCAATCTGCCCCCCGTTTTCCCATCGGATGCTTCGTTTTCGCTCTACAGCCCAAAACATCCCAAGTTCGCCGTTAAGTCACTAGGGTTAGGGTTAGGGTCATGGTGGTTAGGGTTAGGTTTAGGGTTAGGGTTATTGTGGTTAGGGTTAGGGTTATTGTGGTTTGGGTTAGGGCTAGGGTTAGGGTTGTTGTGGTTAGGGTCGGAGTTAGAGTTAGGGTTATTGTGGTTAGGGTTAGGGTTGGGGTTAGGGTTATTTTAGGAAAAAATGTTTCCTCTCCCTTGACTTTCAAATTTGCCATGCCGACATAGAATTTGACTGTGAATATCAATCTGCCCTCCGTTTTCCCAACGGCTGCTTCGTTTTTCGCTCTACAGCCCACAACATCCCAGGTTCGCCCTTAACTCTCTAGGGTTAGGGTTGTGGTAATTGTCGTTGCGGTTAGGGTTAGGGTTACGGTTAGGGTTATTTTAGGAAAAAAACTTTCCTCTCTCATGGCTTTCAAATTTACCATGCCGATATGGAATTTGACTCTGAGTCCGAATCTGCCCTCCGTTTTCCGATCGGATGCTTCATTTTCGCTCTACAGCCCAAAACATCCCAAGTTTGCCATTAACTCTCTACGGTTAGGGTTATTGTGGTTAGCGTTAGGGCTAGGGTTAGGGTTATTGTGGTTAGGGTTCGGGTTACGGTTAGGGTTATTGTTGTTAGGGTTAGTGTTGGGGCTAAGTTTATTGTGGGTAGGGTTAGGGTTAGGGCTAGGGCTAGGGTTAGGGTTATTGTGGTTAGGGTTATTTTAGGAAAAAATTTTCCTCCATCATGGCTTTTAAATTTACCATGCCGATATGGAATTTGACTCTGAATCCGAATCTGCCCTCCGTTTTCCGATCGGATGCTTCGTTTTCGCTCTACAGCCCAAAACATCCCAAGTTTGCCATTAACTCTCTAGAGTTAGGGTTATTGTGGTTAGGGTTAGGGCTAGGGTTAGGGTTATTGTGGTTAGGGTCGGGGTTTAGGTTAGGGTTATTGTGGTTAGGGTGAGGGTTGGTGCTAGGATTATTGTGGGTAGGGTTGGGGTTAGGGTTGGGGGTTAGGGTTATTGTGGTTAGGGTTAGGGCTATTTTAGGAAAAAATTTTTCCTCTCCCATGGCTTTGAAATTTGCCATGCCGACATAGAATTTGACTCTGAATCCGAATCTGCTCTCCGTTTTCCCATCGGATGCTTCGTTTTCGCTCTACAGCCAAAAACATGCCAAGTTCGCCGTTGACTCTCTAGGGTCAGGGTTAGGGATAGGGTTATTGTGGTTGGGTTTAGGGCTAGGGTTAGGTTATTGTGTTTAGGGTTGGGGTTATTGTGGTTAGGGTTGACGTTTGGGCTAGGGTTATTGTGGGTAGGAATAGGGTTGTGGTTAGAGTTAGGGTTATGGCTAGGGTTAGGGTTGTTGTTGTTAGGGTCGGGGTTAGGGTTATTGTGGTTAGGATAAGGGTTGGGGCTAGGATTATCCCCCCATCGGATGCTTCGTTTTCGCTCTACAGCCCAATACATCCCTGGTTCGCCGTTAGCTCTCTAGGGTTAGGGATAGGGTTATTGTGGTTAGGGTTAGGGTCATTGTGGTTAGGGTTGGGGTTACGGTTAGGGTTATTTTAGGAAAAAATTTTTCCTCTCCCATGGCTTTCAAATTTACCATGCCGATATAGAATTTGACTCCCAATCCGAGTTTGCCCTTCGTTATCCCATCCGATATTTCGTTTTCATTCTACAGTCCAAAACATCCGAAGTTCCCCGTTAACACTCTACGGTTAGGGCTAGGGTTAGAGTTATTGTGGTTAGGGTTTGGGTTAGGGCTAGGGTTATTGTGGTTAGCCTTAGGGTTAGGGTTATTGCGGTTGGGGTTTCGGTCCGGGTTAGGGTTATTGTGGTTAGGGTTAGGGCTAGGGTTAGGGTTATTGTGGTTAGGGTTAGGGCTAGGGTTATTGTGGTTAGGGTTAGGTTTAGGGTTAGGGTTATTGTGGTTAGGGTTAGGGTTAGGGTTGTGGTTAGGGTCATTGGGGTTAGGGTTGGGGTTAGGGTTATTGTGGTTAGGGTTATTTTAGGAAAAAAATTTTCCTCTCCCATGGCTTTCAAATTTGCCATGCCGACATAGAATTTGACTTTGAATCCGAACCTGCACTCCGTTTTCCCATCGGATGCTGCGTTTTCGCTCTAAAGCACAAAACATCCCAAGTTAGCCACTAACTCTCTAGGGTTAGGGTTAGGGCTAGGGTTATTGTGGTTAGGGTTACGTTTAGGGTTAGGGTTATTGTGGTTAGGGTTGTGGTTAGGGTTGGGGTTACGGTTAGGGTTATTTTAGGAAAAAAATTTTCCTCTCTCATGGCTTTCAAATTTACCATGCCGATATGGAATTTGACTCTGAATCCGAATGTGCCCTCCGTTTTCCGATCGGATGCTTCGCTTTCGCTCTACAGCCCAAAACATCCCAAGTTTGCCATTAACTCTCTAGGGTTAGGGTTAGGGTTATTGTGGTTAGGGTTAGGGCTAGGGTTAGGGTTATTGTGGTTAGGGTTGGGGTTACGGTTAGGGTTATTTTAGGAAAAAATTTTTCCTCTCCCATGGCTTTCAAATTTACCATGCCGATATAGAATTTGACTCCCAATCCGAGTTTGCCCTTCGTTATCCCATCCGATATTTCGTTTTCATTCTACAGTCCAAAACATCCGAAGTTCCCCGTTAACACTCTACGGTTAGGGCTAGGGTTAGAGTTATTGTGGTTAGGGTTTGGGTTAGGGCTAGGGTTATTGTGGTTAGCCTTAGGGTTAGGGTTATTGCGGTTGGGGTTTCGTTTCGGGTTAGGGTTATTGTGGTTAGGGTTAGGGCTAGGGTTAGGGTTATTGTGGTTAGGGTTAGGGCTAGGGTTATTGTGGTTAGGGTTAGGTTTAGGGTTAGGGTTATTGTGGTTAGGGTTAGGGTTAGGGTTGTGGTTAGGGTCATTGGGGTTAGGGTTGGGGATAGGGTTATTGTGGTTAGGGTTATTTTAGGAAAAAAATTTTCCTCTCCCATGGCTTTCAAATTTGCCATGCCGACATAGAATTTGACTTTGAATCCGAACCTGCACTCCGTTTTCCCATCGGATGCTGCGTTTTCGCTCTAAAGCACAAAACATCCCAAGTTAGCCACTAACTCTCTAGGGTTAGGGTTAGGGCTAGGGTTATTGTGGTTAGGGTTACGTTTAGGGTTAGGGTTATTGTGGTTAGGGTTGTGGTTAGGGTTGGGGTTACGGTTAGGGTTATTTTAGGAAAAAAATTTTCCTCTCTCATGGCTTTCAAATTTACCATGCCGATATGGAATTTGACTCTGAATCCGAATGTGCCCTCCGTTTTCCGATCGGATGCTTCGCTTTCGCTCTACAGCCCAAAACATCCCAAGTTTGCCATTAACTCTCTAGGGTTAGGGTTAGGGTTATTGTGGTTAGGGTTAGGGCTAGGGTTAGGGTTATTGTGGTTAGGGTTGGGGCTAGGGTTAGGGTTATTGTGGTTAGGGTTAGGGTTGGGGCTAGGGTTATTGTGGGTAGGGTTAGGGCTAGGGTTAGGGTTATTGTCGTTAGGGTTAGGGTTATTGTGGTCAGGGTTATGGTTATGGCTAGGGTTATTGTGGTTAGGGTTAGGGTTATTGTGGTTAGGGTTAGGGCTAAGGTTGGGGTGAGGGTTATTGTGGTTAGTGTTAGTGTTGGGGCTAGGGTTATTGTGGGTAGAGTTAGGGTTGGGGTTAGGACTAGGGTTAGGGTTATTGTGGTTAGGGTTAGGGTTGTGGTTAGGGTTGGGGTTACGGTTAGGGTTGGGGTTATTTTGGTTACGGTTAGGGTTTTTTTAGGAAAAAAATTATTCTCTCCCATGGCTTTCAAATTTGCCATGCCGTTATAGAATTTGACTCTGAATTCGAATCTGGCCTCCGTTTTCCCATCGGGTGCTTCGTTTTCGCTCTAAAGCCCAAAACATCCCAAGTTCGCCGTTAACTGTCTTGGGTAAGGGTTAGGGCTAGGGTTATTCTGGTTGGGGTTTGGTTTAGGGTTAGGGTTAGGGTTATTGTGGTTAGGGTTACGGTTAGGGTTGTGGTTAGGGTCATTGTGGTTAGCGTTGGAGTTAGGGTTAGGGTTATTGTGGTTAGGGTTGTGGTTGGGGCTACGGTTATTGATTGGTAGGGTTAGGGTTAGGGCTAGGGTTAGGGTTATTTTAGGAAAAAATTTTTACTCTCCCATGGCTTTCAAATTTGCAATGCCGACATAGAATTTGACTCTGAATCCGAATCTGCCCTGCGTTTTCCCATCGGATGCTTCGTTTTCGCTCTAAAGCCCAAAACATCCCAAGTTTTCCGTTAACTCTCTAGGGTAAGGGTTAGGGCTAGGGTTATTCTGGTTGGGGTTAGGTTTAGGGTTAGGGTTATTGTGGTTAGGGTTAGGGTTGTGGCTAGGGTCATTGTGGTTAGCGATGGGGTTAGGGTTATTGTGGTTAGGGTTGTGGTTATGGCTACGGTTATTGTTTGGTAGGGTTAGGGTTAGGGCTGGGGTTTGTGTTATTTTTTGAAAAAATTTTTACTCTCCCATGGCTTTCAAATTTGCAATGCCGACATAGAATTTGACTCTGAATCCGAATCTGCCCTGCGTTTTCCCATCGGATGCTTCGTTTTCGCTTTACAGCCCAAAACATCCCAAGTTCGCCGTTAACTCTCTAGGGTTAGGGTTAGGGCTAGGGTTATTGTAGTTAGGGTTAGGTTTAGGGTTAGGGTTGGGGTTATTGTGGTTAGGGTTATTTTAGGAAAAATTTTCCTCCATCATGGCTTTTAAATTTACCATGCCGATATGGAATTTGACTCTGAATCCGAATCTGCCCTCCGTTTTCCGATCGGATGCTTCGTTTTCGCTCTACAGCCCAAAACATCCCAAGTTTGCCATTAACTCTCTAGAGTAAGGGTTATTATGGTTAGGGTTAGGGCTAGGGTTAGGGTTATTGTGGTTAGGGTTGCGGTTAGGGTTAGGGTTATTGTGGTTAGGGTTAGGGCTGGGTCTAGGGTTATTGTGGGTACGGTTAGGGTTAGGGTTATTTTGGTTACGGTTAGGGTTATTTTAGGGAAAAATTTTTCCTCTCCCATGGCTTTCAAATTTGCCATGCTGGCATAGAATTTGACTCTGAATCCCAATCTGCCCCCCGTTTTCCCATCGGATGCTTCGTTTTCGCTCTACAGCCCAAAACATCCCAAGTTCGCCGTTAAGTCACTAGGGTTAGGGTTAGGGTCATGGTGGTTAGGGTTAGGTTTAGGGTTAGGGTTATTGTGGTTAGGGTTAGGGTTATTGTGGTTTGGGTTAGGGCTAGGGTTAGGGTTGTTGTGGTTAGGGTCGGAGTTAGAGTTAGGGTTATTGTGGTTAGGGTTAGGGTTGGGGTTAGGGTTATTTTAGGAAAAAATGTTTCCTCTCCCTTGACTTTCAAATTTGCCATGCCGACATAGAATTTGACTGTGAATATCAATCTGCCCTCCGTTTTCCCAACGGCTGCTTCGTTTTCGCTCTACAGCCCACAACATCCCAGGTTCGCCCTTAACTCTCTAGGGTTAGGGTTGTGGTAATTGTCGTTGCGGTTAGGGTTAGGGTTACGGTTAGGGTTATTTTAGGAAAAAAACTTTCCTCTCTCATGGCTTTCAAATTTACCATGCCGATATGGAATTTGACTCTGAGTCCGAATCTGCCCTCCGTTTTCCGATCGGATGCTTCATTTTCGCTCTACAGCCCAAAACATCCCAAGTTTGCCATTAACTCTCTACGGTTAGGGTTATTGTGGTTAGCGTTAGGGCTAGGGTTAGGGTTATTGTGGTTAGGGTTCGGGTTACGGTTAGGGTTATTGTTGTTAGGGTTAGTGTTGGGGCTAAGTTTATTGTGGGTAGGGTTAGGGTTAGGGCTAGGGCTAGGGTTAGGGTTATTGTGGTTAGGGTTATTTTAGGAAAAAATTTTCCTCCATCATGGCTTTTAAATTTACCATGCCGATATGGAATTTGACTCTGAATCCGAATCTGCCCTCCGTTTTCCGATCGGATGCTTCGTTTTCGCTCTACAGCCCAAAACATCCCAAGTTTGCCATTAACTCTCTAGAGTTAGGGTTATTGTGGTTAGGGTTAGGGCTAGGGTTAGGGTTATTGTGGTTAGGGTTGCGGTTAGGGTTAGGGTTATTGTGGTTAGGGTTAGTGTTGGGTCTAGGGTTATTGTGGGTACGGTTAGGGTTAGGGTTAGGGTTATTTTGGTTACGGTTAGGGTTATTTTAGGGAAAAATTTTTTCCTCTCCCATGGCTTTCAAATTTGCCAATGCTGGCATAGAATTTGACTCTGAATCCGAATCTGCACCCCGTTTTCCCATCGGATGCTTCGTTTTCGCTCTACAGCCCAAAACATCCCAAGTTCGCCGTTAAGTCACTAGGGTTAGGGTTAGGGTCATGATGGTTAGGGTTAGGTTTAGGGTTAGGGTTATTGTGGTTAGGGTTAGGGTTATTGTGGTTTGGGTTAGGGCTAGGGTTAGGGTTGTTGTGGTTAGGGTCGGAGTTAGAGTTAGGGTTATTGTGGTTAGGGTTAGGGTTGGGGTTAGGGTTATTTTAGGAAAAGATGTTTCCTCTCCCTTGACTTTCAAATTTGCCATGCCGACATAGAATTTGACTGTGAATATCAATCTGCCCTCCGTTTTCCCAACGGATGCTTCGTTTTCGCTCTACAGCCCACAACATCACAGGTTCGCCCTTAACTCTCTAGGGTTAGGGTTGTGGTTAGTGTCGTTGCGGTTAGGTTTAGGGTTACGGTTAGGGTTATTTTAGGAAAAAAACTTTCCTCTCTCATGGCTTTCAAATTTACCATGCCGATATGGAATTTGACTCTGAGTCCGAATCTGCCCTCCGTTTTCCGATCGGATGCTTCGTTTTCGCTCTACAGCCCAAAACATCCCAAGTTTGCCATTAACTCTCTACGGTTAGGGTTATTGTGGTTAGGGTTAGGGTTATTGTGGTTAGGGTTAGGGTTATTGTTGTTAGGGTTAGTGTTGGGGCTAAGGTTATTGTGGGTAGGGTTAGGGTTAGGGCTAGGGCTAGGGTTAGGGTTATTGTGGTTAGGGTTAGGGTTGGGGTTGCAGTTAGGGTTATTTTAGGAAAAGAATTTTCCTCTCTCATGGCTTTCAAATTTACCATGCACATATAGAATTTCACTCTGAATCCGAATCTGCCCTCCGTTTTCCCATCGGATGCTTCGCTTTCGCACTACAGCCCAAAACATCCCAAGTTAGCCATTAACTCTCTAGGGTTAGGGTTATTGTGGTTAGGGTTAGGGCGATTGAGGTTAGGGTTATGGTTAGGTTTAGGGTTATTTTGGTTAGGGTTAGGGTTGGGGCTAAGGCTAGGGTTAGGGTTGGGGTTTGGGCTAGGACTAGGGTTAGGGTTATTGTGGTTAGGGTTATTTTAGGAAAAAATTTTCGTCACCCATGGCTTTCAAATTTGCCATGCCGACATAGAATATGACTCTGAATCTGAATCTGCACTCCACTTTCCCATCCGATGCTTCGTTTTCGCTCTACAGCCCACAACATCCCAGGTTCGCCGTTAACTCTCTACGGTTAGGGTTAGGGTTAGGGTTGTGGTTAGTGTCATTGCGGCTAGGGTTAGGGTTACAATTAGGGTTATTTTAGGAAAAAAATTTTCCGCTCTCATGGCTTTCAAAATTACCATGCCGATATGGAATCTGACTCTGAATCCGAATCTGGCCTCCGTTTTCCGATCAGATGCTTCGTTTTCGCTCTACAACCCAAAACATCCCAAGTTTGCCATTAACTCTCTAGGGTTAAGGATAGGGTTATTGTGGTTAGGGTTAGGGCTGGGGTAAGGGTTATTGTGGTTAGGGTTGCGGTTAGGGTTAGGGTTGGGGCTAGGGTTATTGTGGGTAGGGATAGGGTTCGGGTTAGGGCTAGGGTTAGGGCTATTTTGGTTACGGTTAGGGTTATTATAGGAAAAAATTTTTCCTCTCCCATGGCTTTCAAATTTGCCATGCCGGCGTAGAATTTGACTCTGAATCCGAATCTGCCCTCCGTTTTCCCATCGGATGTTTCGTTTTCGCTCTACAGGCCAAAACATCCCGAGTTCGCCGTTAACTCTCTAGGGTTAGGGTTAGGGATAGGGTTATTGTGGTTAGCATTAGGGTTATTGCGGTTACGGTTAGGACTAGGGTTGGGCTTAGGGTTAGGGTTATTGTGGTTAGGGTTAGGGTTATTTTAGGAAAAAATGTTTCCTCTCCCATGACTTTCAAATTTGCCATGCCGACATAAAATTTGACTGTGAATATCAATCTGCCCTCCGTTTTTCCATCAGATGCTTCGTTTTCGCTCTACAGCCCAAAACATCTCAGGTTCGCCGTTAACTCTCTACGGTTAGGGTTATTTTAGGAAAATAATTTTCCTCTCTCATGGCTTTCAAATTTACCATGCCGATATGGAATTTGACTCTGAATCCGAATCTGCCCTACGTTTTCCGATCGGATGCTTCGTTTTCGCTCTACAGCCCAAAACATCCCAAGTTTGCCATTAACTCTCTAGGGTTAGGGTTGGGGTTCGGGTTAGAGTTATTGTGGTTGGGGTTAGGGTTATTGTGGTTAGGGTTAGGGCTAGGGTTAGGGTTATTGTGTTTAGGGTTGGGGTTAGGGTTAGGGTTATTGTGGTTAGGGTTAGGGTTGGGTCAAGGGTTATTGTGGGTAGGGTTAGGGTTAGGGTTTTTTCGGACTTGGGCTAGGGTTATTTTGGTTACGGTTAGGGTTATTTTAGGAAAAATTTTTTCCTCTCCCATGGCTTTCAAATTTGCCATGCCGGCATAGAATTTGACTCTGAATCTGAATCTGCCCTTCGTTTTCCCATCGGATGCTTCGTTTTCGCTCTAGAGCCCGAAACATCCCGAGTTCACCGTTAACTCTCTAGGGTTAGGGTTAGGAATAGGGTTATTGTGGTTAGGGTTAGGTTCAGGATTAGGGTTAGGGTTATTGTGGTAATGGTTAGGGTTAGGGCTAGGGTTATTATGGTTAGGGTTAGGGTTATTGTGGTTAGGGTTAGGGCTAGGGTTGGGGTTATGGTTATTGTGGTTAGGGTTAGTGTTAGGGCTAGGGTTATTGTGGGTAGGGTTAGGCTTGGGGTTAGGGCTAAGGTTGGGGTTATTTTGGTTACGGTTAGGGTTTTTTTAGGAAAAAAATTATTCTCTCCCATGGCTTTCAAATTTGCCATGCCGACATAGAATTCGACTCTGAATTCGAATCTGGCCTCCGTTTTCCCATCGGGTGCTTTGTTTTCGCTCTAAAGCCCAAAACATCCCAAGTTCGCCGTTAACTCTCTTGGGTAAGGGTTAGGGCTAGGGTTATTCTGGTTGGGGTTTGGTTTAGGGTTAGGGTTAGGGTTATTGTGGTTAGGGTTACGGTTAGGGTTGTTGTTAGGGTTGTTGTTAGGGTCATTGTGGTTAGCGTTGGGGTTAGGGTTAGGGTTATTGTGGTTAGGGTTGTGGTTAGGGCTACGGTTATTGTTTGGTAGGGTTAGGGTTAGGGCTAGGGTTAGGGTTATTTTAGGAAAAAATTTTTACTCTCCCATGGCTTTCAAATTTGCAATGCCGACATAGAATTTGACTCTGAATCCGAATCTGCCCTGCGTTTTCCCATCGGATGCTTCGTTTTCGCTCTAAAGCCCAAAACATCCCAAGTTTTCCGTTAACTCTCTAGGGTAAGGGTTAGGGCTAGGGTTATTCTGGTTGGGGTTAGGTTTAGGGTTAGGGTTATTGTGGTTAGGGTTGTGGCTAGGGTCATTGTGGTTAGCGTTGGGGTTAGGGTTATTGTGGTTAGGGTTGTGGTTGGGGCTACGGTTATTGTTTGGTAGGGTTAGGGTTAGGGCTAGGGTTAGGGTTATTTTAGGAAAAATTTTTTACTCTCCCATGGCTTTCAAATTTGCAATGCCGACATAGAATTTGACTCTGAATCCGAATCTGCCCTGCGTTTTCCCATCGGATGCTTCGTTTTCGCTTTACAGCCCAAAACATCCCAAGTTCGCCGTTAACTCTCTAGGGTTAGGGTTAGGGCTAGGGTTATTGTAGTTATGTTTAGGATTAGGGTTAGGGTTAGGGTTATTGTGGTTAGGGTTATTTTAGGAAAAAATTTTCCTCCATCATGGCTTTTAAATTTACCATGCCGATATGGAATTTGACTCTGAATCCGAATCTGCCCTCCGTTTTCCGATCGGATGCTTCGTTTTCGCTCTACAGCCCAAAACAGCCCAAGTTTGCCATTAACTCTCTAGATTTAGGGTTATTGTGGTTAGGGTTAGGGCTAGGGTTAGGGTTATTGTGGTTAGGGTTGCGGTTAGGGTTAGGGTTATTGTGGTTAGGGTTAGGGTTGGGTCTAGGGTTATTGTGGGTACGGTTAGGGTTAGGGTTATTTTGGTTACGGTTAGGGTCATTTTAGGGAAAAATTTTTCCTCTCCCATGGCTTTCAAATTTGCCATGCTGGCATAGAATTTGACTCTGAATCCGAATCTGCCCCCCGTTTTCCCATCGGATGCTTCGTTTTCGCTTACAGCCCAAAACATCCCAAGTACACCGTTAACTCTCTAGGGTTAGGGTTACGGCAAGGGTTAGGGTTATTGTGGTTGGGGTTGGGGTTGGGGTTAGGGTTATTTTGGTTAGGGTTAGGGTTGGGCTTAGGGTTAGGGTTATCGTGGTTAGGGTTAGTGTTGGGGACAGGGTTATTGTGGGCAGGGTTAGGGTTAGGGTTATTGTGGTTAGGGTTAGGGCTGGGTTAGGATTGTTGTGTTTAGGGTCGGGGTTAGAGTTAGGGTTATTGTGGTTAGGGTTAGGGTTGGGGTTAGGGTTATTTTAGGAAAAAATGTTTCCTCTCCCATGACTTTCAAATTTGCCATGCCGACATAAAATTTGACTCTGAATCCGAATCTGCCCTACGTTTTCCGATCGGATGCTTCGTTTTCGCTCTACAGCCCAAAACATCCCAAGTTTGCCATTAACTCTCTAGGGTTAGGGTTGGGGTTAGGGTTAGAGTTATTGTGGTTGGGGTTAGGGTTATTGTGGTTAGGGTCAGGGCTAGGGTTAGGGTTATTGTGGTTAGGGTTGGGGTTAGGGTTGGGGTTATTGTGGTTAGGGTTAGGGTTGGGTCAAGGGTTTTTTTGGGTAGGGTTAGGGTTAGGGTTTTTTCGGACTAGGGCTAGGGTTATTTTGGTTACGGTTAGGGTTATTTTAGGAAAAAATTTTTCCTCTCCCATGGCTTTTAAATTTGCCATGCCGGCATAGAATTTGACTCTGAATCTGAATCTGCCCTCCGTTTTCCAATCGGATGCTTCGTTTTCGCTCTAGAGCGCGAAACATCCCGAGTTCACCGTTAACTCTCTAGGGTAGTGGTTAGGAATAGGGTTATTGTGGTTAGGGTTAGGTTCAGGATGAGGGTTAGGGTTATTGTGGTTATGGTTAGGGTTAGGGCTAGGGTTATTGTGGTTAGGGTTAGGGTTAGGGTTATTGTGGTTAGGGTTAGGGCTAGGGTTGGGGTTAGGGTTATTGTGGTTAGGGTTAGTGTTGGGGCTAGGGTTATTGTGGGTAGGGTTAGGGTTGGGGTTAGGGCTAGGGTTATTCTGGTTGGGGTTTGGTTTAGGGTTAGGGTTAGGGTTATTGTGGTTAGGGTTACGGTTAGGGTTGTGGTTAGGGTTAGGGTTAGGGCTAGGGTTAGGGTTATTTTGGTTACGGTTAGGGTTTTTTTAGGAAAAAAATTATTCTCTCCCATGGCTTTCAAATTTGCCATGCCGACATAGAATTTGACACTGAATCCGAATCTGCTCTCCGTTTTCCCATCGGATGCTTCGTTTTTGCTCTACAGCCCAAAACATCCCGAGTTCGCCGTTAACTCTCTAGGGTTAGGGTTAGGGATAGGGTTATTGTGGTTACCGTTAGGGTTAGGGTTATTGTGGTTACGGTTAGGGCTAGGGTTGGGGCTAGGGTTAGGGTTATCGTGGTTAGGGTTGGTTTGGAAATAGGGTTATTGTGGGCAGGGTTAGGGCTAGGGTTAGGGCTAGGGTTGGGGTTAGGGTTATTGTGGTTAGGGTTAGTGTTGAGGCTAGGGTTATTGTGGGTAGGGTTAAGGTTAGGGTTGGGGTTAGGGCTAGGGTTAGGGTTATTTTGGTTACAGCTAGGGTTTTTTTAGGAAAAAAATATTCTCTCCCATGGCTTTCAAATTTGCCATGCCGACATAGAATTTGACTCTGAATCCGAATCTGCCCTCCGTTTTCCCATCGGATGCTTCGTTTTTGCTCTACAGCCCAAAACATCCTGAGTTCGCCGTTAACTCTCTAGGGTTAGGGTTAGGGTTAGGGTTATCCTGGTTGGGGTTAGGTTTAGGGTTATTGTGGTTAGGGTTAGGGTTGTGGTTAGGGTTGTGGTTGGGGCTACGGTTATTGTTTGGTAGGGTTAGGGTTAGGGCTAGGGTTAGGGTTATTTTAGGGAAAAGTTTTTTACTAACCCATGGCTTTCAAATTTGCAATGCCGACATAGAATTTGACTCTGAATCCGAATCTGCCCTGCGTTTTCCCATCGGATGCTTCGTTTTCGCTCTAAAGCCCAAAACATCCCAAGTTTTCCGTTAACTCTCTAGGGTAAGGGTTAGGGCTAGGGTTATTCTGGTTGGGGTTAGGTTTAGGGTTAGGGTTATTGTGGTTAGGGTTGTGGTTGGGGCTACGGTTATTGTTTGGTAGGGTTAGGGTTAGGGCTGCGGTTAGTGTTATTTTAGGAAAACAATTTTACTCTCCCATGGCTTTCAAATTTGCAATGCCGACATAGAATTTTACTCTGAATCCGAATCTGCCCTGCGTTTTCCCATCGGATGCTTCGTTTTCGCTTTACAGCCCAAAACATCCCAAGTTCGCCGTTAACTCTATAGGGTTAGGGTTAGGGCTAGGGTTATTGTAGTTAGGGTTAGGTTTAGGGTTAGGGTTGGGGTTATTGTGGTTAGGGTTATTTTAGGAAAAAATTTTCCTCCATCATGGCTTTTAAATTTACCATGCCGATATGGAATTTGACTCTGAATCCGAATCTGCCCTCCGTTTTCCGATCGGATGCTTCGTTTTCGCTCTACAGCCCAAAACATCCCAAGTTTGCCATTAACTCTCTAGAGTTAGGGTTAGGGTTATTGTGGTTAGGGTTAGGGCTAGGGTTAGGGTTATTGTGGTTAGGGTTGCGGTTAGGGTTAGGGTTATTGTGGTTAGGGTTAGGGTTGGGTCTAGGGTTATTGTGGGTAGGGTTAGGGTTAGGGTTAGGGGTAGGGTTAGGGTTATTTTAGGAAAAAATTTTTACTCTCCCATGGCTTTCAAATTTGCCATGCCGGCATAGAATATGACTCTGAATCCGAATCTGCCCTCCGTTTTCCCAACGGATGCTTCGTTTTTGCTCTACAGCCCAAAACATCCTGAGTTCGCCGTTAACTCTCTAGGGTTAGGGTTAGGGTTAGGGTTATCCTGGTTGGGGTTAGGTTTAGGGTTATTGTGGTTAGGGTTAGGGTTGTGGTTAGGGTTGTGGTTGGGGCTACGGTTATTGTTTGGTAGGGTTAGGGTTAGGGCTAGGGTTAGGGTTATTTTAGGGAAAAATTTTTTACTAACCCATGGCTTTCAAATTTGCAATGCCGACATAGAATTTGACTCTGAATCCGAATCTGCCCTGCGTTTTCCCATCGGATGCTTCGTTTTCGCTCTAAAGCCCAAAACATCCCAAGTTTTCCGTTAACTCTCTAGGGTAAGGGTTAGGGCTAGGGTTATTCTGGTTGGGGTTAGGTTTAGGGTTAGGGTTATTGTGGTTAGGGTTGTGGTTGGGGCTACGGTTATTGTTTGGTAGGGTTAGGGTTAGGGCTGCGGTTAGTGTTATTTTAGGAAAAAAATTTTACTCTCCCATGGCTTTCAAATTTGCAATGCCGACATAGAATTTTACTCTGAATCCGAATCTGCCCTGCGTTTTCCCATCGGATGCTTCGTTTTCGCTTTACAGCCCAAAACATCCCAAGTTCGCCGTTAACTCTATAGGGTTAGGGTTAGGGCTAGGGTTATTGTAGTTAGGGTTAGGTTTAGGGTTAGGGTTGGGGTTATTGTGGTTAGGGTTATTTTAGGAAAAAATTTTCCTCCATCATGGCTTTCAAATTTGCCATGCCGACATAGAATTTGACTCTGAATTCGAATCTGCCCTCCGTTTTCCCATCGGGTGCTTCGTTTAAGCTCTAAAGCCCAAAACATCCCAAGTTCGCCGTTAACTTTCTAGTGTAAGGGTTAGGGCTAGGGTTATTCTGGTTGGGGTTTGGTTTAGGGTTAGCGTTAGGGTTATTGTGGTTAGGGTTACGGTTAGGGTTGTGGTTAGGGTTAGGGTTAGGGCTAGGGTTAGGGTTATTTTGGTTACGGTTAGGGTTTATTTAGGAAAAAAAATATTCTCTCCCATGGCTTTCAAATTTGCCATGCCGACATAGAATTTGACACTGAATCCGAATCTGCCCTCCGTTTTCCCATCGGATGCTTCGTTTTTGCTCTACAGCCCAAAACATGCCGAGTTCGCCGTTAACTCTCTAGGGTTAGGGTTAGGGATAGGGTTATTGTGGTTACCGTTAGGGTTAGGGTTATTGTGGTTACGGTTAGGGCTAGGGTTGGGGCTAGGGTTAGGGTTATCGTGGTTAGGGTTGGTTTGGAAATAGGGTTATTGTGGGCAGGGTTAGGGCTAGGGTTAGGGCTAGGGTTGGGGTTAGGGTTATTGTGGTTAGGGTTAGTGTTGAGGCTAGGGTTATTGTGGGTAGGGTTAGGGTCAGGGTTGGGGTTAGGGCTAGGGTTAGGGTTATTTTGGTTACAGCTAGGGTTTTTTTAGAAAAAAAATATTCTCTCCCATGGCTTTCAAATTTGCCATGCCGACATAGAATTTGACTCTGAATCCGAATCTGCCCTGCGTTTTCAAATTGGATGCTTCGTTTTCGCTTTACAGCCCAAAACATCCCAAGTTCGCCGTTAACTCTCTAGGGTTAGGGTTAGGGTTAGGGTTATTCTGGTTGGGGTTAGGTTTAGGGTTATTGTGGTTAGGGTTAGGGTTGTGGTTAGGGTTGTGGTTGGGGCTACGGTTATTGTTTGGTAGGGTTAGGGTTAGGGTTAGGGTTATTTTAGGAAAAATTTTTTACTATCCCATGGCTTTCAAATTTGCAATGCCGACATAGAATTTGACTCTGAATCCGAATCTGCCCTGCGTTTTCCCATCGGATGCTTCGTTTTCGCTCTAAAACCCAAAACATCCCAAGTTTTCCGTTAACTCTCTAGGGTAAGGGTTAGGGCTAGGGTTATTCTGGTTGGGGTTAGGTTTAGGTTTAGGGTTATTGTGGTTAGGGTTGTGGTTGGGGCTACGGTTATTGTTTGGTAGGGTTAGGGTTAGGGCTGCAGTTAGTGTTATTTTAGGAAAAAAATTTTACTCTCCCATGGCTTTCAAATTTGCAATGCCGACATAGAATTTTACTCTGAATCCGAATCTGCCCTGCGTTTTCCCATCGGATGCTTCGTTTTCGCTTTACAGCCCAAAACATCCCAAGTTCGCCGTTAACTCTATAGGGTTAGGGTTAGGGCTAGGGTTATTGTAGTTAGGGTTAGGTTTAGGGTTAGGGTTGGGGTTATTGTGGTTAGGGTTATTTTAGGAAAAAATTTTCCTCCATCATGGCTTTTAAATTTACCATGCCGATATGGAATTTGACTCTGAATCCGAATCTGCCCTCCGTTTTCCGATCGGATGCTTCGTTTTCGCTCTACAGCCCAAAACATCCCAAGTTCGCCGTTAACTCTCTAGGGTTAGGGTTAGGGTTAGGGTTATCCTGGTTGGGGTTAGGTTTAGGGTTATTGTGGTTAGGGTTAGGGTTGTGGTTAGGGTTGTTGTGGTTAGGGTTAGGGTTGGGTCTAGGGTTATTGTGGGTAGGGTTAGGGTTAGGGTTAGGGGTAGGGTTAGGGTTATTTTGGCTACGGTTGGGGTTATTTTAGGAAAAAATTTTTACTCTCCCATGGCTTTCAAATTTGCCATGCCGGCATAGAATATGACTCTGAATCCGAATCTGCCCTCCGTTTTCCCATCGGATGCTTCGTTTTTGCTCTACAGCCCAAAACATCCTGAGTTCGCCGTTAACTCTCTAGGGTTAGGGTTAGGGTTATTCTGGTTGGGGTTAGGTTTAGGGTTATTGTGGTTAGGGTTAGGGTTGTGGTTAGGGTTGTGGTTGGGGCTACGGTTATTGTTTGGTAGGGTTAGGGTTAGGGCTAGGGTTAGGGTTATTTTAGGAAAAATTTTTTACTATCCCATGGCTTTCAAATTTGCAATGCCGACATAGAATTTGACTCTGAATCCGAATCTGCCCTGCGTTTTCCCATCGGATGCTTCGTTTTCGCTCTAAAGCCCAAAACATCCCAAGTTTTCCGTTAACTCTCTAGGGTAAGGGTTAGGGCTAGGGTTATTCTGGTTGGGGTTAGGTTTAGGGTTAGGGTTATTGTGGTTAGGGTTGTGGTTGGGGCTACGGTTATTGTTTGGTAGGGTTAGGGTTAGGGCTGCGGTTAGTGTTATTTTAGGAAAAAAATTTTACTCTCCCATGGCTTTCAAATTTGCAATTCCGACATAGAATTTTACTCTGAATCCGAATCTGCCCTGCGTTTTCCCATCGGATGCTTCGTTTTCGCTTTATACAGCCCAAAACATCCCAAGTTCGCCGTTAACTCTATAGGGTTAGGGTTAGGGCTAGGGTTATTGTAGTTAGGGTTAGGTTTAGGGTTAGGGTTGGGGTTATTGTGGTTAGGGTTATTTTAGGAAAAAATTTTCCTCCATCATGGCTTTTAAATTTACCATGCCGATATGGAATTTGACTCTGAATCCGAATCTGCCCTCCGTTTTCCGATCGGATGCTTCGTTTTCGCTCTACAGTTCAAAACATCCCAAGTTTACCATTAACTCTCTAGAGTTAGGGTTAGGGTTATTGTGGTTAGGGTTAGGGTTGGGTCTAGGGTTATTCTGGGTAGGGTTAGGGTTAGGGGTAGGGTTAGGGTTATTTTGGCTACGGTTGGGGTTATTTTAGGAAAAAATTTTTACTCTCCCATGGCTTTCAAATTTGCCATGCCGGCATAGAATATGACTCTGAATCCGAATCTGCCCTCCGTTTTCCCATCGGATGCTTCGTTTTCGCTCTACAGCCCAAAACAGCCCAAGTTTGCCATTAACTCTCTAGGGTTAGGGTTAGGGTTATTGTGGTTAGGGTTAGGGCTAGGGTTAGGGTTATTGTGGTTAGGGTTGCGGTTAGGGTTAGGGTTATTGTGGTTAGGGTTAGTGTTGGGTCTAGGGTTATTGTGGGTAGGCTTAGGGCTAGGGTTAGGGTTATTTTGGTTACGGTTAGGGTTATTTTAGGGAAAAAATTTTCCTCACCCATGGCTTTCAAATTTGCCATGCCGGCATAGAATTTGACTCTGAATCCGAATCTGCCCCCCGTTTTCCCATCGGATGCTTCGCTTTCACTCTACAGCCCAAAACATCCCGAGTTCGCCGTTAACTCTCTAGGGTTAGGGTTAGGGATAGGGTTATTGTGGTTAGCGTTAGGGTTAGGGTTATTGTGGTTAGGGTTGGGGTTAGGGTTATTTTAGGAAAAAATGTTTCCTCTCCCATGACTTTGAAATTTGCCATGCCGACATAGAATTTGACTGTGAATATCAATCTGGCCTCCGTTTTTCCATCGGATGCTTCGTTTTCGCTCTACATCCCAAAACATCTCAGGTTCGCCGTTAACTCTCTACGGTTAGGGTTATTTTAGGAAAATAATTTTCCTCTCTCATGGCTTTCAAATTTACCATGCCGATATGGAATTTGACTGTGAATATCAATTTGGTCTCCGTTTTCCTATCGGATGCTTCGTTTTCGCTCTACAGCCCAAATCATCCCAAGTTTGCCATTAACTCTCTAGGGTTCGGGTTAGGGTTAGGGTAATTGTGGTTGGGGTTAGGGTTATTGTGGTTAGGGTTAGGGCTAGGGTTAGGGTTATTGTGGTTAGGGTTGGGGTTAGGGTTAGGGTTATTGTGGTTAGGGTTAGGGTTGGGTCAAGGGTTATTGTGGGTAGGGTTAAGAGTAGGGTTAGGGTTATTTTGGTTACGGTTAGGGTTATTTTAGGAAAAAATTTTTCCTCTCCCATGGCTTTCAAATTTGCCATGCCGGCATAGAATTTGACTCTGAATCTGAATCTGCCCTCCGTTTTCCCATCGGATGCTTCGTTTTCGCTCTACAGCCCAAAACATCCCGAGTTCACCGTTAACTCTCTAGGGTAAGGGTTAGGGATAGGGTTATTGTGGTTAGGGTTGGGTTCAGGGTTAGGGTTAGGGTTAGGGTTAGGGTTATTGTGGTTAGGGTTAGCGCTAGGGTTGGGGTTAGGGTTATTGTGGTTAGGGTTAGTGTTGGGGCTAGGGTTTTTGACATAGAATTTGACTCTGAATCCGAATCTGCCCTCCGTTTTCCCATCGGATGCTTCGTTTTCGCTCTAAAGCCCAAAACATCCCAAGTTCGCCGTTAACTTTCTAGGGTTAGGGTTAGGGCTAGGGTTATTCTGGTTTGGGTTAGGTTTAGGTTTAGGGTTATTGTGGTTAGGGTTAGGGTTAGGGTTGTGGTTAGGGTCATTGTAGTTAGGGTTGGGGTTATGGTTAGGGTTATTTTAGGAAAAAAAATTTTCTCTCTCATGGCTTTCAAATTTACCATGACGACATAGAATTTGACTCTGAATCCGAATCTGCACTCCGTTTTCCCATCGGATGCTTCGTTTTCGCTCTACAGCCCAAAACATCCCAAGTTCGCCGTTAAGTCACTAGGGTTAGGGTCATGGTTGTTAGGGTTAGGTTTAGGGTTAGGGTTATTGTGGTTAGGGTTAGGGTTATTGTGGTTTGGGTTAGGGCTAGGGCTTTGGCTAGGGTCATTGTGGTTAGGGTTAGGGTTGGGGTTAGGGTTATTTTAGGAAAAAATGTTTCCTCTCCCTTGACTTTCAAATTTGCCATGCCGACATAGAATTTGACTGTGAATATCAATCTGCCCTCCGTTTTCCCAACGGATGCTTCGTTTTCGCTCTACAGCCCACAACATCCCAGGTTCGCCCTTAACTCTCTAGGGTTAGGGTTGTGGTTAGTGTCATTGCGGTTAGGGTTAGGGTTACGGTTAGGGTTATTTTAGGAATAAAACTTTCCTCTCTCATGGCTTTCAAATTTACCATGCCGATATGGAATTTGACTCTGAATCCGAATCTGCCCTCCGTTTTCCGATCGGATGCTTCGTTTTCGCTCTACAGCCCAAAACATCCCAAGTTTGCCATTAACTCTCTACGGTTAGGGTTATTGTGGTTAGGGTAATTGTGGTTAGGGTTAGGTTTATTGTGGTTAGGGTTAGGTTCAGGGTTAGGGTTAGGGTTATTGTGCTTAGGGTTGGGGTTAGGGTTAGGGTTATTGTCGTTAGGGTTAGGGTTGGGTCCAGGGTTATTGTGGGTAGGGTTAGGGTTAGGGTTGGGGTTAGGGCTAGGGTTAGGGTTATTTTGGTTACGGTTAGGGTTATTTTAGGAAAAAATGTTTCCTCTCCCATGACTTTCAAATTTGCCATGCCGACATAGAATTTGACTGTGAATATCAATCTGGCCTCCGTTTTTCCATCGGATGCTTCGTTTTCGCTCTACAGCCCAAAACATCTCAGGTTCGCCGTTAACTCTCTACGGTTAGGGTTATTTTAGGAAAATAATTTTCCTCTCTCATGGCTTTCAAATTTACCATGCCGATATGGAATTTGACTGTGAATATCAATCTGGCCTCCGTTTTCCTATCGGATGCTTCGTTTTCGCTCTACAGCCCAAAACATCCCAAGTTTGCCATTAACTCTCTAGGGTTAGGGTTCGGGATAGGGTTATTGTGGTTAGGGTTAGGGCTAGGGTTAGGGTTATTGTGGTTAGCGTTGGGGTTAGGGTTATTGTGGTTAGGGTTGGGGTTGGGGCTAGGGTTATTGTGGGTAGGGTTAGGGTTAGGGCTAGGGGTAGGGTTATTTTAGGAAAAAATTTTTACTCTCCCATGGCTTTCAAATTTGCCATGCCGGCATAGAATATGACTCTGAATCCGAATCTGCCCTCCGTTTTCCCATCGGATGCTTCGTTTTTGCTCTACAGCCCAAAACATCCCGAGTTCGCCGTTAACTCTCTACGGTTAGGGTTAGGGATAGGGTTATTGTGGTTAGGGTTAGGTTTAGGGTTGTGGTTAGGGTTAGGGTTAGGGCTAGGGTTATTGTTGTTGTTGTTAGGGTTGCGGTTAGGGTTAGGGTTATTGTGGTAGGGTAAGGGTTGGGGCTAGGATTATTGTGGGTATGGCTAGAGTTAGGGTTATTGTGGTTTGGGTTATTTTAGGAAAAAATTTTTCGTCACCCATGGCTTTCAAATTTGCCATGCCGACATAGAATTTGACTCTGAATCCGAATCTGCACTCCGTTTTCCCATCGGATGCTTCGCTTTCGCTCTACAGCCCAAAACATCCCAGGTTCGCCGTTAACTCTCTAGGGTTAGGGTTAGGGTTATTGTGGTTAGGGTTAAGGTTGTTGTGGTTAGGGATAGGGTTAGGGTTATTGTGGTTAGGGTTGGGGTTAGGGCTAGGGTTAGGGTTATTGTGGTTAGGGTTGGGGTAACGGTTAGGGTTATTTTAGGAAAAAATTTTTCCTCTCCCATGGCTTTCTAATTTACCATGCCGATATAGAATTTGACTCCCAATCCGAGTTTCCCCTCCGTTATCCCATCCGATGCTTCGTTTTCATTCTACAGCCCAAAACATCCCAAGTTCGCCGTTAACTCTCTTGTGTTAGGGCTGAGGTTAGGGTTATTGTGGTTAGGGTTTGGGTTAGGGCTAGGGTTATTGTGGTTAGCCTTAGGGTTAGGGTTATTGCGGTTGGGGTTAGGGTTCAGGTTATGGTTTTTGTGGTTAGGGTTATTCTGGTTAGCGTTGGGGTTAGGGTTATTGTGGTTAGCGTTGGGGTTAGGGTTATTGTGGTTATGGTTGGGATTGGGGCTAGGGTTGTTGTGGGTGGGGTTAGGGTGACGGCTAGGGTTAGGGTTATTCTAAGAAAAAATTTTTCCTCTCTCATGGCTTTCAAATTTACCATGCCAATATAGAATTTGACTCTGAATCCGTATCTGCCTCCGTTTTCCGACCGGATGCTTCGTTTTCGCTATACAGCCCAAAACATCCCAAGTTAGCCATTAAATCTCTAGGGTTAGGGCTAGGGTTAGGATTATTGTGGTTAGGGTTGGGGTTAGGGTTAGGGTTATTTTGGTTAGGGTTGGGGCTAGGGTTAGAGTTAGGGTTTGGGTTAGGGCTAGGGTTAGGGTTATTGTGGTTAGGGTTATTTTAGGAAAAAAATTTTCCTCTCTCATGGCTTTCAAATTTGCCATGCCGTTATAGAATTTGACTCTGAATCCGAATCTGCCCTGCGTTTTCCCATCGGATGCTTCGTTTTCGCTCTACAGCCCAAAACATCCCGAGTTCGCCGTTAACTCTCTAGGGTTAGGGTCAGGCAGAGGGATATTGTGGTTAGGGTTAGGTTCAGGGTTAGGGTTAGGGTTATTGTGGTTAGGGTTGGGGTTAGGGTTAGGGCTAGGGTTAGGGTAGTTGTGGTTAGGGTCGGCGTTAGAGTTGGGGGTTATTGTGGTTAGGGTTAGGGTTGGGTCTAGGGTTATTGTGGGTAGGGTTAGGGCTAGGGTTAGGGTTGTTTTGGTTAGGGTCGGGGTTAGAGTTAGGGTTATGGTGGTCAGGGTTAGGGTTGGGGTTAGGGTTATTTTAGGAAAAAATGTTCCCTCCCCCATGACTTTCAAATTTGCCATGCCGACAGAGAATTTGACTGTGAATCCGAATCTGCCCTCCGTTTTCCCATCGGATGCTTCGTTTTCGCTCTACAGCCCAAAACATCCCAAGTTCGCCGTTAACTCTCTAGGGTTAGGGTTAGGGTTATTGTGGTTAGGGTTAGGGCTAGGGTTAGGGTTATTGTGGTTAGGGTTGCGGTTAGGGTTAGGGTTATTGTGGTTAGGGTTAGGGTTGGGGCTAGGTATATTGTGGGTAGGGTTAGGGTTGGGGTTAGGGCTAAGGTTAGGGTTATTTTGGTTACGGTTAGGGTTATTTTAGGAAAGAATTTTCCTCCGTCATGGCTTTTAAATTTGCCATGCCGATATGGAATTTGACTCTGAATCCGAATCTGCCCTCCGTTTTCCGATCGGATGCTTCGTTTTCGCTCTACAGCCCAAAACATCCCAAGTTTGCCATTAACTCTCTAGGGTTAGGGTTAGGGTTATTGTGGTTACGGTTAGGGCTAGGGTTAGGGTTATTGAGGTTAGGGTTGCGGTTAGGGTTAGGGTTAGGGCTAGGGTTAATGTTATTTTGGTACGGTTAGGGTTATTTTAGGAAAAAATTTTTCCTCTCCCATAGCTTTCAAATTTGCCATGCCGTTATAGAATTTGACTCTGAATCCGAATCTGCCCTGCGTTTTCCCATCGGATGCTTCGTTTTCGCTCTACAGCCCAAAACATCCCGAGTTCGCCGTTAACTCTCTAGGGTTAGGGTCAGGCAGAGGGATATTGTGGTTAGGGTTAGGTTCAGGGTTAGGGTTAGGGTTATTGTGGTTAGGGTTGTGGTTAGGGTTAGGGCTAGGGTTAGGGTAGTTGTGGTTAGGGTCGGCGTTAGAGTTGGGGGTTATTGTGGTTAGGGTTAGGGTTGGGTCTAGGGTTATTGTGGGTAGGGTTAGGGCTAGGGTTAGGGTTGTTTTGGTTAGGGTCGGGGTTAGAGTTAGGGTTATGGTGGTCAGGGTTAGGGTTGTGGTTAGGGTTATTTTAGGAAAAAATGTTCCCTCCCCCATGACTTTCAAATTTGCCATGCCGACAGAGAATTTGACTGTGAATCCGAATCTGCCCTCCGTTTTCCCATCGGATGCTTCGTTTTCGCTCTACAGCCCAAAACATCCCAAGTTCGCCGTTAACTCTCTAGGGTTAGGGTTAGGGTTATTGTGGTTAGGGTTAGGGCTAGGGTTAGGGTTATTGTGGTTAGGGTTGCGGTTAGGGTTAGGGTTATTGTGGTTAGGGTTAGGGTTGGGGCTAGGTATATTGTGGGTAGGGTTAGGGTTGGGGTTAGGGCTAAGGTTAGGGTTATTTTGGTTACGGTTAGGGTTATTTTAGGAAAGAATTTTCCTCCGTCATGGCTTTTAAATTTGCCATGCCGATATGGAATTTGACTCTGAATCCGAATCTGGCCTCCGTTTTCCGATCGGATGCTTCGTTTTCGCTCTACAGCCCAAAACATCCCAAGTTTGCCATTAACTCTCTAGGGTTAGGGTTGGGGTTATTGTGGTTACGGTTAGGGCTAGGGTTAGGGTTATTGAGGTTAGGGTTGCGGTTAGGGTTAGGGTTATTGTGGTTAGGTTTAGGGTTGGGGCTAGGGTTATTCTGGGTAGGGTTAGGGTTAGGGTTAGGGCTAGGGTTAATGTTATTTTGGTACGGTTAGGGTTATTTTAGGAAAAAATTTTTCCTCTCCCATAGCTTTCAAATTTGCCATGCCGTTATAGAATTTGACTCTGAATCCGAATCTGCCCTGCGTTTTCCCATCGGATGCTTCGGTTTCGCTCTACAGCCCAAAACATCCCGAGTTCGCCGCTAATTCTCTAGGGTTAGGGTTAGGGTTGTTGTGGTAAGGGTCGGGGTTAGAGTTAGGGTTATTGTGGTTAGGGTTAGGGCTAGGGTTGGGGTTAGGGTTATTGTGGTTAGGATTGGTGTTGAGGCTAGGGTTATTGTGGGTAGGGTTGGGGTTAGGGCTAGGGTTAGGGTTATTTTGGTTACGGTTAGGGTTTTTTTAGGAAAAAAATTATTCTCTCCCATGGCTTTCAAATTTGCCATGCCGACATAGAATTTGACTCTGAATCCGAATCTGCCCTGCGTTTTCCCATCGGATGCTTCGTTTTCGCTCTAAAGCCCAAAACATCCCAAGTTCGCCGTTAACTCTCTAGGGTTGGGGTAGGGCTAGGGTTATTCTGGTTGGGGTTAGGTTTAGGGTTAGGGTTATTGTGGTTAGGGTTAGGGTTAGGGTCATTGTGGTTAGCGTTGGGGCTAGGGTTAGGGTTGTGGTTGGGGCTACGGTTATTGTTTGGTAGGGTTAGGGTTAGGGATAGGGTTAGCGTATTTTAGGAATAAATTTTTACTCTCCCATGGCTTTCAAATTTGCAATGACGACATAGAATTTGACTCTGAATCCGAATCTGCCCTGCGTTTTCCAATCGGATGCTTCGTTTTCGCTTTACAGCCCAAAACATTTCAAGTTCGCCGTTAACTCTCTAGGGTTATGGTTAGGGCTAGGGTTATTGTGGTTAGGGTTATGTTTAGATTTAGGGTTACTGTGATTAGGGTTAGGGTTGGGGTTACGGTAAGGAAGACACTTTTGGTTCGTCATGCTTTTTCGATTTTTCTAGAAGCGACCTTTGGTCCGATTTCTATGATTTTTTTGGAGAGGAAAATTTGGCGTCTCCGCTAACTGGGAAAAATTTTTGCTATTCCATATCGGCACCGGAAATGGTCCTGCGGGTCCATCAAAGTTGAGGAACCACGAAATGTTGAAAAATGCCCAAAAATTTGAGGAACCATTGGGTTTTTCGCGATTTTGGCCAACTTCCCATTTCGCAAAAAATATGAAAAAATATGTTTTAGAAACTTCAGGTAATGCCGGTTGTGCTAAGACAAAGAACAAAGAGAAAAACTTAATAATTATTGGAACCACAGGGGGCCAAAGTTGGAGTACCGCTAACCCGAATTTTCTAGTGATTCCTCAATGGTTCCACATGATTCCACAGCGTTTTCTTAAAAACTTCTAAAGTTTTGAACGAAATTCTTTGCGATTTTGACAAGAGTAGCGCAAAGAACAGCTCGAGCGCCCATTAAAATTTCAACTGTTTGAGATCTCATCTTCACATAGAAATAGGACCCCCAAAATTGACCATTTTTGACCCCCAAATTTTCTCTAACCCTATTTGGCCCGCCTGAAAAACAATGAAGGAACCCGCAAAATGATGCAAAACTGTTTACAGGATCGCTCAATGCACCCAATTTGGGTTTGGTGGAAAAAAAATTGTGAATCCATACGATTTGTGGTTCCTCGAGGGGTGCAAAGTTGAAAATGACGAAAATTTGACAAAATTTTTCACACAAAATAACCCGATTTGAGGAATCACCAGATGGAAACCCGCTTCCTGGCCATTTTTAGTTAGGGTTACGGTAGTTTTAGATCACAATAGTGAAATATGGGTCTTCAACTCTTGTAACCCGAAAAAATTGAATTCATACATGACCTGGAAGTGGGTCCCATCGCTCCCCCAAAAAGTGTCTTGTTTGGAACCCCGAATTTTAGGATTCTCAAAATTGGGCCAACTTTGATGGCCCACCACACTCTACTATCATGACCACATCGCCCAAATTCAATCTCCACATGGAGATGGGGTCTTCAACTTTTCATTGACATAGATATCGGACGTATATTATCCTGTTTACTTGTTGACTGGGCCAACTCAAAACATGGTAAAATAACCCTAATCCAATGGTTCCACCATTGGTCTAATGTATTTTTGGGTCATTTGTCTGAACGTCACCAACTTTGGCACCCAGCTGTGGCTAGACTAGGACTGGGGTGGGCCAACCACCCCACTCAAAGTGTAAAGCTTGCCAAGCCCAACCAAATGACATAGATATCGGAGAGGATTGATGGATTCTATCATCAGAATCATAGACATGAAAGTTGACAAAAGTTCATTCTTTCCATCTGACTTTGGTCAAACAAGAAATCGGATTAACCCTAAAGTGCATTTTCTAACCCGAATTGTCAATAGATATCTCGAATAGGGTTAGCCATCGTAAAAAAACTGGTGTTTTTGCTACGGATTTTGTCAATGTTCTTCAAGGACCCTCACTTTGAGTTTCAACTATTTCAAGGTCATTGACCCATACTACATTTTGACATAGATATCGACACACAGATGTCTCATAACAATATCATAGAGAGCGAGTAAAATCGAGCCAATTTCATTAATATTTGAGGAACCACCTGATGGATGCCCGTGAAAAGGGTCATTTTCTAGTTTGGGTTTTGTAGGTTTTACTGCATGTTAGTATAAAACCGGTCTCGGACTCTTCTACCCCAAAAAATTGAATTCATACATGACCTGGAAGTGGGTCCCATCGCTTCCCCAAAAAGTGTCTTGTTTGGAACCCCGAATTTTAGGATTCTCAAAATTGGGCCACATTTGATGGCCCACCACATTCTACTATCATGACCAAATTGCCCAAATTCAATCTCCACTTGGAGATGGGGTCTTCAACGTTTCATTGACATAGATATCGGACGTATATTATCCTGTTTACTTGTTGACTGGGCCAACTGAAAACATGGTAAAATAACCCTAATCCAATGGTTCCACCATTGGTCTAATGTATTTTTGGGTCATTTGTCTGAACGACACCAACTTTGGCACCCAGCTGTGGCTAGACTAGGACTGGGGTGGGCCAACCACCCCACTCAAAGTGTAAAGCTTGCCAAGCCCAACCAAATGACATAGATATCGGAGAGGATTGATGGATTCTATCATCAGAATCATAGACATGAAAGTTGACAAAAGTTCATTCTTTCCATCTGACTTTGGTCAAACAAGATATCAGATTAACCCTAAAGTGCATTTTCTAACCCGAATTGTCAATAGATATCTCGAATAGGGTTAGCCATCGTAAAAAAAATGGTGTTTTTGCTACGGATTTTGTCAATGTTCTTCAAGGACCCTCACTTTGAGTTTCAACTATTTCAAGGTCATTGACCCATACTACATTTTGACATAGATATCGACACACAGATGTCTCATAACAATATCATAGAGAGCGAGTAAAATCGAGCCAATTTCATTAATATTTGAGGAACCACCTGATGGATGCCCGTGAAAAGGGTCATTTTCTAGTTTGGGTTTTGTAGGTTTTACTGCATGTTAGTATAAAACCGGTCTCGGACTCTTCTACCCCAAAAAATTGAATTCATACATGACCTGGAAGTGGGTCCCATCGCTCCCCCAAAAAGTGTCTTGTTTGGAACCCCGAATTTTAGGATTCTCAAAATTGGGCCACATTTGATGGCCCACCACATTCTACTATCATGACCAAATTGCCCAAATTCAATCTCCACTTGGAGATGGGGTCTTCAACTTTTCATTGACATAGATATCGGACGTATATTATCCTGTTTACTTGTTGACTGGGCCAACTCAAAACATGGTAAAATAACCCTAATCCAATGGTTCCACCATTGGTCTAATGTATTTTTGGTTTATTTGTCCGACATAGACCAACAAATAGGAAATCGGAATAACCCTCAAGCACATTTTATAACCTGAATTCTCCATTGATATTTGGTATACGATAATCCTAGGATTGCTCTTTTGTTCTCTTCTGTTCTTTTTTCAGTATTCATTCGATGCATATCGAGTAATATATCATATGAAAGCTCAGAGAGAGTGGAATATTAATGAATTAAGTATCATTGTCCTATCTCAAGGCAGCTGTGGTCCAACTGTTATCTTCTGTTCTCTTCTGTTCTTTTTTCAGTATTCATTCGATGCATATCGAGTAACATATCATATGAAAGCTGAGAGAGAGTATAATATGAACGAATTAAGTATCATTGTACCATCTCAATGCAGCTGTGCTCCAACTGTTCTCTTCTGTTCTCTTCTGTTCTTTTTTCAGTATTCATTCGATGCATATCGAGTAATATATCATATGAAAGCTGAGAGAGAGTAGAATATGAATGAATTAATGATCATTGTCCTATCTAAATGCAGCTGTGGTCCAACTGTTCTCTTTTGTTCTCTTCTGTTCTTTTTTCAGTATTCATTCGATGCATATCGAGTAATATATCATATGAAAGCTGAGAGAGAGTAGAATATGATTAAGTATTAATTAATTAAGTATCATTGTCCCATCTGAATGGAGCTGTGGTCCAACTGTTCTCTTCTGTTCTCTTCTGTTCTTTTTTCAGTATTCATTCGATGCATATCGAGTAATATATCATATGAAAGCTGAGAAAAAGCAGAATATGAATGAATTAATGATCATTGTCCTATCTCAATGCAGCTGTGGTCCAACTGTTCTCTTTTGTTCTCTTCTGTTCTTTTTTCAGTTTTCATTCGATGCATATCGAGTGATATATCATATGAAAGCTGAGAGGGAGTAGAATATGAATTAATTAAGTATCATTGTCCCATCTCGATGCAGCTGTGGTCCAACTGTTCTCTTTTGTTCTCTTCTGTTCTTTTTTCAGTTGTCATTCGATGCATATCGAGTAATATATCATATGAAAGCTGAGAAAAAGCAGAATATGAATGAATTAAGTATCATTGTCCTATCTGAATGCAGCTGCGGTCCAACTGTTCTCTTCTGTTCTCTTCTGTTCTTTTTTCAGTATTCATTCGATGCATATCGAGTAATATATCATATGAAAGCTCAGAGAGAGTGGAATATAAATTAATTAAGTATCATTGTCCTAACTCAAGGCAGCTGTGGTCCAACTGTTCTCTTTTGTTCTCTTCTGTTCTTTTTTCAGTATTCAGTCTATGTATATCGAGTAATATATCATATGAAAGCTGAGAAACAGCAGAATATGACTGAATTAATGATCAATGTCCTATGACTGAATTAACGATCATTGTCCTATCTGAATGGTGCTGTGGTCCAACTGTTCTCTTCTGTTCTCTTCTGTTCTTTTTCATTATTCATTCGATGCATATCGAGTAATATATCATATGAAAGCTGAGAAAGAGTAGCATATGAATGAATAAAGCATCATTGTCCTATCTGAATGCAGCTGTGCTCCAACTGTTCTCTTCTGTTCTCTTCTGTTCTTTTTTCAGTATTCATTCGATGCATATCGAGTAATATATCATATGAAAGCTGAGAAAAAGCAGAATATGAATGAATTATGTATCATTGTCCTATCTCAATGCAGCTGCGATCCAACTGTTCTCTTCCGTTCTCTTCTGTTCTTTTTTCAGTATTCATTCGATGCATATCGAGTAATATATCATATGAAAGCTGAGAGAGAGTTGAATATGAATGAATTATGTATCATTGTCCTATCTCAATGCAGCGGTGGTCCAACTGTTCTCTTCTGTTCTCTTCTGTTCTTTTTTCAGTATTCATTCGATGCATATCGAGTAATATATCATATGAAAGCTGAGAAAGAGTAGCATATGAATGAATTAAGCATCATTGTCCTATCTGAATGCAGCTGCGGTCCAACTGTTCTCTTCCGTTCTTTTTTCAGTTTTCATTCGATGCATATCGAGTAATATATCATATGAAAGCTGAGAAAGAGTAGCATATGAATGAATTAAGCATCATTGTCCTATCTCAAGGCAGCTGTGGTCCAACTGTTCTCTTTTGTTCTCTTCTGTTCTTTTTTCAGTATTCATTCGATGCATATCGAGTAATATATCATATGAAAGCTGAGAGAGAGTATAATATGAACGAATTAAGTAACATTGTTACATCTCAATGCAGCTGTGCTCCAACTGTTCTCTTCTTTTCTCTTCTGTTCTTTTTTCAGTATTCATTCGATGCATATCGAGTAATATATCATATGAAAGCTGAGAGAGAGTAGAATATGAATGAATTAAGTATCATTGTCCCATCTCGATGCAGCTGTGGTCCAACTGTTCTCTTTTGTTCTCTTCTGTTCTTTTTTCAGTTGTCATTCGATGCATATCGAGTAATATATCATATGAAAGCTGAGAAAAAGCAGAATATGAATGAATTAAGTATCATTGTCCTATCTGAATGCAGCTGCGGTCCAACTGTTCTCTTCCGTTCTCTTTTGTTCTTTTTTCAGTATTCATTCGATCCATATCGAGTAATATATCATATGAAAGCTGAGAGAGAGTAGAATATGAATGAATTAAGCATCATTGTCCTATCTGAATGCAGCTGTGGTCCAACTGTTCTCTTCTGTGCTCTTCTGTTCTTTTTTCAGTATTCATTCGATGCATATCGAGTAATATATCATATGAAAGCTTAGAGAGAGTAGAATATGAATGAATTAAGTATCATTGTCCCATCTCGATGCAGCTGTGGTCCAACTGTTCTCTTTTGTTCTCTTCTGTTCTTTTTTCAGTTGTCATTCGATGTATATCGAGTAATATATCATATGAAAGCTGAGAAAAAGCAGAATATGAATGAATTAATGATCATTGTCTGATCTCAATGCAACTGTGGTCCAACTGTTCTCTTTTGTTCTCTTCTGTTCTTTTTTCAGTTTTCATTCGATGCATATCGAGTAATATATCATATGAAAGCTGAGAGAGAGTATAATATGAACGAATTAAGTATCATTGTACCATCTCAATGCAGCTGTGCTCCAACTGTTCTCTTCCGTTCTCTTCTGTTCTTTTTTCAGTATCCATTCGATGCATATCGAGTAATATATCATATGAAAGCTGAGAGAGTGTAGAATATGAATTAATTAAGTATCATAGTCCCATCTGAATTGAGCTGTGGTCCAACTGTTCTCTTCTGTTCTCTTCTGTTCTTTTTTCAGTTGTCATTCGATGCATATCGAGTAATATATCATATGAAAGCTGAGAAAAAGCAGAATATGAATGAATTAAGTATCATTGTCCTATCTGAATGCAGCTGCGGTCCAACTGTTCTCTTCTGTTCTCTTCTGTTCTTTTTTCAGTTTTCATTCGATGCATATCGAGTAATATATCATATGAAAGCTGAGAAAGAGTAGCATATGAATGAATTAAGCATCATTGTCCTATCTCAAGGCAGCTGTGCTCCAACTGTTCTCTTCTGTTCTCTTCTGTTCTTTTTTCAGTATTCATTCGATGCATATCGAGTAATATATCATATGAAAGCTGAGAGAGAGTATAACTTGAACGAATTAAGTAACATTGTTACATCTCAATGCAGCTGTGCTCCAACTGTTCTCTTCTTTTCTCTTCTGTTCTTTTTTCAGTATTCATTCGATGCATATCGAGTAATATATCATATGAAAGCTGAGAGAGAGTATAATATGAACGAATTAAGTAACATTGTTACATCTCAATGCAGCTGTGCTCCAACTGTTCTCTTCTTTTCTCTTCTGTTCTTTTTTCAGTATTCATTCGATGCATATCGAGTAATATATCATATGAAAGCTGAGAGAGAGTAGAATATGAATGAATTAAGTATCATTGTCCCATCTCGATGCAGCTGTGGTCCAACTGTTCTCTTTTGTTCTCTTCTGTTCTTTTTTCAGTTGTCATTCGATGCATATCGAGTAATATATCATATGAAAGCTGAGAAAAAGCAGAATATGAATGAATTAAGTATCATTGTCCTATCTGAATGCAGCTGCGGTCCAACTGTTCTCTTCCGTTCTCTTTTGTTCTTATTTCAGTATTCATTCGATCCATATCGAGTAATATATCATATGAAAGCTGAGAGAGAGTAGAATATGAATGAATTAATGATCATTGTCCTATCTGAATGCAGCTGTGGTCCAACTGTTCTCTTCTGTGCTCTTCTGTTCTTTTTTCAGTATTCATTCGATGCATATCGAGTAATATATCATATGAAAGCTTAGAGAGAGTAGAATATGAATGAATTAAGTATCATTGTCCCATCTCGATGCAGCTGTGGTCCAACTGTTCTCTTTTGTTCTCTTCTGTTCTTTTTTCAGTTGTCATTCGATGTATATCGAGTAATATATCATATGAAAGCTGAGAAAAAGCAGAATATGAATGAATTAAGCATCATTGTCCTATCTGAATGCAGCTGTGGTCCAACTGTTCTCTTCTGTTCTCTTCTGTTCTTTTTTCAGTATTCATTCGATGCATATCGAGTAATATATCATATGAAAGCTGAGAGAGAGTAGAATATGAATGAATTAAGTATCATTGTCCCATCTCGATGCAGCTGTGGTCCAACTGTTCTCTTTTGTTCTCTTCTGTTCTTTTTTCAGTTGTCATTCGATGTATATCGAGTAATATATCATATGAAAGCTGAGAAAAAGCAGAATATGAATGAATTAATGATCATTGTCTGATCTCAATGCAACTGTGGTCCAACTGTTCTCTTTTGTTCTCTTCTGTTCTTTTTTCAGTTTTCATTCGATGCATATCGAGTAATATATCATATGAAAGCTGAGAGAGAGTATAATATGAACGAATTAAGTATCATTGTACCATCTCAATGCAGCTGTGCTCCAACTGTTCTCTTCTTTTCTCTTCTGTTCTTTTGTTCTTTTTTCAGTATTCATTCGATGCATATCGAGTAATATATCATATGAAAGCTGAGAGAGAGTAGAATATGAATGAATTAAGTATCATTGTCCCATCTCAATGCAGCTGTGGTCCAACTGTTCTCTTCCGTTCTCTTCTGTTCTTTTTTCAGTATTCATTCGATGCATATCGAGTAATATATCATATGAAAGCTGAGAGAGTGTAGAATATGAATTAATTAGGTATCATAGTCCCATCTGAATTGAGCTGTGGTCCAACTGTTCTCTTCTGTTCTCTTCTGTTCTTTTTTCAGTTGTCATTCGATGCATATCGAGTAATATATCATATGAAAGCTGAGAAAAAGCAGAATATGAATGAATTAAGTATCATTGTCCTATCTGAATGCAGCTGCGGTCCAACTGTTCTCTTCTGTTCTCTTCTGTTCTTTTTTCAGTTTTCATTCGATGCATATCGAGTAATATATCATATGAAAGCTGAGAAAGAGTAGCATATGAATGAATTAAGCATCATTGTCCTATCTCAAGGCAGCTGTGCTCCAACTGTTCTCTTCTGTTCTCTTCTGTTCTTTTTTCAGTATTCATTCGATGCATATCGAGTAATATATCATATGAAAGCTGAGAGAGAGTATAATATGAACGAATTAAGTAACATTGTTACATCTCAATGCAGCTGTGCTCCAACTGTTCTCTTCTTTTCTCTTCTGTTCTTTTTTCAGTATTCATTCGATGCATATCGAGTAATATATCATATGAAAGCTGAGAGAGAGTAGAATATGAATGAATTAAGTATCATTGTCCCATCTCGATGCAGCTGTGGTCCAACTGTTCTCTTTTGTTCTCTTCTGTTCTTTTTTCAGTTGTCATTCGATGCATATCGAGTAATATATCATATGAAAGCTGAGAAAAAGCAGAATATGAATGAATTAAGTATCATTGTCCTATCTGAATGCAGCTGCGGTCCAACTGTTCTCTTCTGTTCTTTTTTCAGTGTTCATTCGATCCATATCGAGTAATATATCATATGAAAGCTGAGAGAGAGTAGAATATGAATGAATTAAGCATCATTGTCCTATCTGAATGCAGCTGTGGTCCAACTGTTCTCTTCTGTTCTCTTCTGTTCTTTTTTCAGTATTCATTCGATGCATATCGAGTAATATATCATATGAAAGCTGAGAGAGAGTAGAATATGAATGAATTAAGTATCATTGTCCCATCTCGATGCAGCTGTGGTCCAACTGTTCTCTTTTGTTCTCTTCTGTTCTTTTTTCAGTTGTCATTCGATGTATATCGAGTAATATATCATATGAAAGCTGAGAAAAAGCAGAATATGAATGAATTAATGATCATTGTCTGATCTCAATGCAACTGTGGTCCAACTGTTCTCTTTTGTTCTCTTCTGTTCTTTTTTCAGTTTTCATTCGATGCATATCGAGTAATATATCATATGAAAGCTGAGAGAGAGTATAATATGAACGAATTAAGTAACATTGTTCCATCTCAATGCAGCTGTGCTCCAACTGTTCTCTTCTTTTCTCTTCTGTTCTTCTGTTCTTTTTTCAGTTGTCATTCGATGCATATCGGGTAATACATCATATGAAAGCTGAGAAAAAGCAGAATATGAATGAATTAAGTATCATTGTCCTATCTGAATGCAGCTGCGGTCCAACTGCTCTCTTCTGTTCTTTTTTCAGTATTCATTCGATGCATATCGAGTAATATATCATATGAAAGCTGAGACACAGTGGAATATAAATTAATTAAGTATCATTGTCCTATCTCAAGGCAGCTGTGGTCCAACTGTTCTCTTCTGTTCTCTTCTGTTCTTTTTTCAGAATTCAGTCTATGCTTATCGAGTAATATATCTTATCAAAGCTGAGAGAGAGTAGAATATGAATGAATTAAGTATCATTGTCCCTTCTCGATGCAGCTGTGGTCCAACTGTTCTCTTTTGTTCTCTTCTGTTCTTTTTTCAGTATTCATTCGATGCATATCGAGTAATATATGATATGAAAGCTGAGAGAGAGTATAATATGAACGAATTAAGTAACATTGTTCCATCTCAATGCAGCTGTGCTCCAACTGTTCTCTTCTTTTCTCTTCTGTTCTTTTTTCAGTATTCATTCGATGCATATCGAGTAATATATCATATGAAAGCTGAGAGAGAGTAGAATATGAATGAATTAAGTATCATTGTCCCATCTCGATGCAGCTGTGGTCCAACTGTTCTCTTTTGTTCTCTTCTGTTCTTTTTTCAGTTGTCATTCGATGCATATCGAGTAATATATCATATGAAAGCTGAGAAAAAGCAGAATATGAATGAATTAAGTATCATTGTCCTATCTGAATGCAGCTGCGGTCCAACTGTTCTCTTCCGTTCTCTTCTGTTCTTTTTTCAGTATTCATTCGATCCATATCGAGTAATATATCATATGAAAGCTGAGAGACAGTGGAATATGAATGAATTAAGCATCATTGTCCTATCTGAATGCAGCTGTGGTCCAACTGTTCTCTTCTGTTCTCTTCTGTTCTTTTTTCAGTATTCATTCGATGCATATCGAGTAATATATCATATGAAAGCTGAGAAAAAGCAGAATATGAATGAATTAATGATCATTGTCTGATCTCAATGCAACTGTGGTCCAACTGTTCTCTTTTGTTCTCTTCTGTTCTTTTTTCAGTTTTCATTCGATGCATATCGAGTAATATATCATATGAAAGCTGAGAGAGAGTATAATATGAACAAATTAAGTATCATTGTACCATCTCAATGCAGCTGTGCTCCAACTGTTCTCTTCTTTTCTCTTCTGTTCTTTTGTTCTTTTTTCAGTATTCATTCGATGCATATCGAGTAATATATCATATGAAAGCTGAGAGAGAGTAGAATATGAATGAATTAAGTATCATTGTCCCATCTCAATGCAGCTGTGGTCCAACTGTTCTCTTCCGTTCTCTTCTGTTCTTTTTTCAGTATTCATTCGATGCATATCGAGTAATATATCATATGAAAGCTGAGAAAAAGCAGAATATGAATGAATTAAGTATCATTGTCCTATCTGAATGCAGCTGTGCTCCAACTGTTCTCTTCCGTTCTCTTTTGTTCTTTTTTCAGTATTCATTCGATCCATATCGAGTAATATATCATATGAAAGCTGAGAGAGAGTAGAATATGAATGAATTAAGCATCATTGTCCTATCTGAATGCAGCTGTGGTCCAAATGTTCTCTTCTGTTCTCTTCTGTTCTTTTTTCAGTATTCATTCGATGCATATCGAGTAATATATCATATGAAAGCTGAGAGAGAGTAGAATATGAATGAATTAAGTATCATTGTCCCATCTCGATGCAGCTGTGGTCCAACTGTTCTCTTTTGTTCTCTTCTGTTCTTTTTTCAGTTGTCATTCGATGTATATCGAGTAATATATCATATGAAAGCTGAGAAAAAGCAGAATATGAATGAATTAATGATCATTGTCTGATCTCAATGCAACTGTGGTCCAACTGTTCTCTTTTGTTCTCTTCTGTTCTTTTTTCAGTTTTCATTCGATGCATATCGAGTAATATATCATATGAAAGCTGAGAGACAGAGTATAATATGAACGAATTAAGTATCATTGTACAATCTCAATGCAGCTGTGCTCCAACTGTTCTCTTCTTTTCTCTTCTGTTCTTTTGTTCTTTTTTCAGTATTCATTCGATGCATATCGAGTAATATATCATATGAAAGCTGAATGAGAGTAGAATATGAATGAATTAAGTATCATTGTCCCATCTCGATGCAGCTGTGGTCCAACTGTTCTCTTTTGTTCTCTTCTGTTCTTTTTCATTATTCATTCGATGCATATCGAGTAATATATCATATGAAAGCTGAGAGAGTAGAATATGAACGAATTAAGTATCATTGTCCCATCTCATTGCAGCTGCGCTCCAACTGTTCTCTTCTGTTCTCTTCTGTTCTTTTTTCAGTATTCATTCGATGCATATCGAGTAATATACCATATGAAAGCTGAGAAAAAGCAGAATATGAATGAATTAAGTATCATTGTCCTATCTCAAGGCAGCTGTGGTCCAACTGTTCTCTTCTGTTCTCTTCTGTTCTTTTTTCAGAATTCAGTCTATGCATATCGAGTAATATATCATATGAAAGCTGAGAAACAGCAGAATATGAATGAATTAATGATCATTGTCCTATCTGAATGCAGCTGTGCTCCAACTGCTCTCTTCTGTTGTCTTCTGTTCTTTTTCAGCATTCATTCGATGCATATCGAGTAATATATCATATGAAAGCTGAGAAACAGCAGAATATGAATGAATTAATGATCATTGTACCATCTCAATGAAGCTGTGCTCCAACTGTTCTCTTCTGTTCTCTTCTGTTCTTTTTTCAGTATTCATTCGATGCATATCGAGTAATATATCATATGAAAGCTGAGAGACAGTGGAATATAAATTAATTAAGTATCATTGTCCTATCTCAAGGCAGCTGTGGTCCAACTTTTCTCTTCTGTTCTCTTCTGTTCTTTTTTCAGAATTCAGTCTATGCTTATCGAGTAATATATCATATCAAAGCTGAGAGAGAGTAGAATATGAATGAATTAAGTATCATTGTCCCATCTCGATGCAGCTGTGGTCCAACTGTTCTCTTTTGTTCTCTTCTGTTCTTTTTTCAGTATTCATTCGATGCATATCGAGTAATATATGATATGAAAGCTGAGAGAGAGTATAATATGAACGAATTAAGTAACATTGTTCCATCTCAATGCAGCTGTGCTCCAACTGTTCTCTTCTTTTCTCTTCTGTTCTTTTTTCAGTATTCATTCGATGCATATCGAGTAATATATCATATGAAAGCTGAGAGAGAGTAGAATATGAATGAATTAAGTATCATTGTCCCATCTCGATGCAGCTGTGGTCCAACTGTTCTCTTTTGTTCTCTTCTGTTCTTTTTTCAGTTGTCATTCGATGCATATCGAGTAATATATCATATGAAAGCTGAGAAAAAGCAGAATATGAATGAATTAAGTATCATTGTCCTATCTGAATGCAGCTGCGGTCCAACTGTTCTCTTCCGTTCTCTTCTGTTCTTTTTTCAGTATTCATTCGATCCATATCGAGTAATATATCATATGAAAGCTGAGAGAGAGTAGAATATGAATGAATTAAGTATCATTGTCCTATCTCAATGCAGCTGTGGTCCAACTGTTCTCTTCTGTTCTCTTCTGTTCTTTTTTCAGTATTCATTCGATGCATATCGAGTAATATATCATATGAAAGCTGAGAGAGAGTAGAATATGAATGAATTAAGTATCATTGTCCCATCTCGATGCAGCTGTGGTCCAACTGTTCTCTTTTGTTCTCTTCTGTTCTTTTTTCAGTTGTCATTCGATGTATATCGAGTAATATATCATATGAAAGCTGAGAAAAAGCAGAATATGAATGAATTAATGATCATTGTCTGATCTCAATGCAACTGTGGTCCAACTGTTCTCTTTTGTTCTCTTCTGTTCTTTTTTCAGTTTTCATTCGATGCATATCGAGTAATATATCATATGAAAGCTGAGAGAGAGTATAATATGAACGAATTAAGTATCATTGTACCATCTCAATGCAGCTGTGCTCCAACTGTTCTCTTCTTTTCTCTTCTGTTCTTTTGTTCTTTTTTCAGTATTCATTCGATGCATATCGAGTAATATATCATATGAAAGCTGAGAGAGAGTAGAATATGAATGAATTAAGTATCATTGTCCCATCTCAATGCAGCTGTGGTCCAACTGTTCTCTTCCGTTCTCTTCTGTTCTTTTTTCAGTATTCATTCGATGCATATCGAGTAATATATCATATGAAAGCTGAGAAAAAGCAGAATATGAATGAATTAAGTATCATTGTCCTATCTGAATGCAGCTGCGGTCCAACTGTTCTCTTCCGTTCTCTTTTGTTCTTTTTTCAGTATTCATTCGATCCATATCGAGTAATATATCATATGAAAGCTGAGAGAGAGTAGAATATGAATGAATTAAGCATCATTGTCCTATCTGAATGCAGCTGTGGTCCAACTGTTCTCTTCTGTTCTCTTCTGTTCTTTTTTCAGTATTCATTCGATGCATATCGAGTAATATATCATATGAAAGCTGAGAGAGAGTAGAATATCAATGAATTAAGTATCATTGTCCCATCTCGATGCAGCTGTGGTCCAACTGTTCTCTTTTGTTCTCTTCTGTTCTTTTTTCAGTTGTCATTCGATGTATATCGAGTAATATATCATATGAAAGCTGAGAAAAAGCAGAATATGAATGAATTAATGATCATTGTCTGATCTCAATGCAACTGTGGTCCAACTGTTCTCTTTTGTTCTCTTCTGTTCTTTTTTCAGTTTTCATTCGATGCATATCGAGTAATATATCATATGAAAGCTGAGAGAGAGAGTATAATATGAACGAATTAAGTATCATTGTACCATCTCAATGCAGCTGTGCTCCAACTGTTCTCTTCTTTTCTCTTCTGTTCTTTTGTTCTTTTTTCAGTATTCATTCGATGCATATCGAGTAATATATCATATGAAAGCTGAATGAGAGTAGAATATGAATGAATTAAGTATCATTGTCCCATCTCGATGCAGCTGTGGTCCAACTGTTCTCTTTTGTTCTCTTCTGTTCTTTTTTCAGTATTCATTCGATGCATATCGGGTAATATATCATATGAAAGCTGAGAAAAAGCAGAATATGAATGAATTAAGTATCATTGTCCTATCTGAATGCAGCTGCGGTCCAACTGTTCTCTTCTGTTCTTTTTTCAGTATTCATTCGATGCATATCGAGTAATATATCATATGAAAGCTGAGAGACAGTGGAATATAAATTAATTAAGTATCATTGTCCTATCTCAAGGCAGCTGTGGTCCAACTGTTCTCTTCTGTTCTCTTCTGTTCTTTTTTCAGAATTCAGTCTATGTATATCGAGTAATATATCATATGAAAGCTGAGAGAGAGTAGAATATGAATGAATTAAGTATCATTGTCCCATCTCGATGCAGCTGTGGTCCAACTGTTCTCTTTTGTTCTCTTTTGTTCTTTTTTCAGTTTTCATTCGATGCATATCGAGTAATATATCATATGAAAGCTGAGAGAGTAGAATATGAACGAATTAAGTATCATTGTCCCATCTCATTGCAGCTGCGCTCCAACTGTTCTCTTCTGTTCTGTTTTCAGTATTCATTCGATGCATATCGAGTAATATACCATATGAAAGCTGAGAAAAAGCAGAATATGAATGAATTAAGTATCATTGTCCTATCTCAAGGCAGCTGTGGTCCAACTGTTCTCTTCTGTTCTCTTCTGTTCTTTTTTCAGAATTCAGTCTATGCATATCGAGTAATATATCATATGAAAGCTGAGAAACAGCAGAATATGAATGAATTAATGATCATTGTCCTATCTGAATGCAGCTGTGCTCCAACTGCTCTCTTCTGTTGTCTTCTGTTCTTTTTCAGCATTCATTCGATGCATATCGAGTAATATATCATATGAAAGCTGAGAAACAGCAGAATATGAATGAATTAATGATCATTGTACCATCTCAATGAAGCTGTGGTCCAACTGTTCTCTTTTGTTCTCTTCTGTTCTTTTTTCAGTATTCATTCGATGCATATCGAGTAATATATCATATGAAAGCTGAGAGAGAGTTGAATATGAATTAATTAAGTATCATTGTCCTATCTCAATGCAGCTGCGGTCCAACTGTTCTCTTCCGTTCTCTTCTGTTCTTTTTTCAGTATTCATTCGATGCATATCGAGTAATATACCATATGAAAGCTGAGAGAGAGTAGAATATGAATGAATTAAGTATCATTGTCCTATCTCAATGCAGCTGTGGTCCAACTGTTCTCTTCTGTTCTCTTGTATTCTTTTTTCAGTTGTCATTCGATGCATATCGAGTAATATATCATATGAAAGCTGAGAAAAAGCAGAATATGAATGAATTAAGTATCATTGTCCTATCTGAATGCAGCTGCGGTCCAACTGTTCTCTTCCGTTCTCTTCTGTTCTTTTTTCAGTATTCATTCGATGCATATCGAGTAATATATCATATGAAAGCTGAGAAAGAGTAGCATATGAATGAATTAAGCATAATTGTCCTATCTGAATTCAGCTGTGCTCCAACTGTTCTCTTCTGTTCTCTTCTGTTCTTTTTTCAGTATTCATTCGATGCATATCGAGTAATATATCATATGAAAGCTGAGAGAGAGTTGAATATGAATGAATTAAGCATCATTGTCCTATCTGAATGCAGCTGTGGTCCAACTGTTCTCTTCTGTTCTCTTCTGTTCTTTTTTCAGTATTCATTCGATGCATATCGAGTAATATATCATATGAAAGCTGAGAGAGAGAGTATAATATGAACGAATTAAGTATCATTGTACCATCTCAATGCAGCTGTGCTCCAACTGTTCTCTTCTTTTCTCTTCTGTTCTTTTGTTCTTTTTTCAGTATTCATTCGATGCATATCGAGTAATATATCATATGAAAGCTGAATGAGAGTAGAATATGAATGAATTAATGATCATTGTCTGATCTCAATGCAGCTGTGGTCCAACTGTTCTCTTTTGTTCTCTTCTGTTCTTTTTTCAGTTGTCATTCGATGCATATCGGGTAATATATCATATGAAAGCTGAGAAAAAGCAGAATATGAATGAATTAAGTATCATTGTCCTATCTGAATGCAGCTGCGGTCCAACTGTTCTCTTCTGTTCTTTTTTCAGTATTCATTCGATGCATATCGAGTAATATATCATATGAAAGCTGAGAGACAGTGGAATATAAATTAATTAAGTATCATTGTCCTATCTCAAGGCAGCTGTGGTCCAACTGTTCTCTTCTGTTCTCTTCTGTTCTTTTTTCAGAATTCAGTCTATGTATATCGAGTAATATATCATATGAAAGCTGAGAGAGAGTAGAATATGAATGAATTAAGTATCATTGTCCCATCTCGATGCAGCTGTGGTCCAACTGTTCTCTTTTGTTCTCTTTTGTTCTTTTTTCAGTTTTCATTCGATGCATATCGAGTAATATATCATATGAAAGCTGAGAGAGTAGAATATGAACGAATTAAGTATCATTGTCCCATCTCATTGCAGCTGCGCTCCAACTGTTCTCTTCTGTTCTGTTTTCAGTATTCATTCGATGCATATCGAGTAATATACCATATGAAAGCTGAGAAAAAGCAGAATATGAATGAATTAAGTATCATTGTCCTATCTCAAGGCAGCTGTGGTCCAACTGTTCTCTTCTGTTCTCTTCTGTTCTTTTTTCAGAATTCAGTCTATGCATATCGAGTAATATATCATATGAAAGCTGAGAAACAGCAGAATATGAATGAATTAATGATCATTGTCCTATCTGAATGCAGCTGTGCTCCAACTGCTCTCTTCTGTTGTCTTCTGTTCTTTTTCAGCATTCATTCGATGCATATCGAGTAATATATCATATGAAAGCTGAGAAACAGCAGAATATGAATGAATTAATGATCATTGTACCATCTCAATGAAGCTGTGGTCCAACTGTTCTCTTTTGTTCTCTTCTGTTCTTTTTTCAATATTCATTCGATGCATATCGAGTAATATATCATATGAAAGCTGAGAGAGAGTTGAATATGAATTAATTAAGTATCATTGTCCTATCTCAATGCAGCTGCGGTCCAACTGTTCTCTTCCGTTCTCTTCTGTTCTTTTTTCAGTATTCATTCGATGCATATCGAGTAATATACCATATGAAAGCTGAGAGAGAGTAGAATATGAATGAATTAAGTATCATTGTCCTATCTCAATGCAGCTGTGGTCCAACTGTTCTCTTCTGTTCTCTTGTGTTCTTTTTTCAGTTGTCATTCGATGCATATCGAGTAATATATCATATGAAAGCTGAGAAAAAGCAGATTATGAATGAATTAAGTATCATTGTCCTATCTGAATGCAGCTGCGGTCCAACTGTTCTCTTCCGTTCTCTTCTGTTCTTTTTTCAGTATTCATTCGATGCATATCGAGTAATATATCATATGAAAGCTGAGAAAGAGTAGCATATGAATGAATTAAGCATAATTGTCCTATCTGAATTCAGCTGTGCTCCAACTGTTCTCTTCTGTTCTCTTCTGTTCTTTTTTCAGTATTCATTCGATGCATATCGAGTAATATATCATATGAAAGCTGAGAGAGAGTTGAATATGAATGAATTAAGTATCATTGTCCCATCTCGATGCAGCTGTGGTCCAACTGTTCTCTTTTGTTCTCTTTTGTTCTTTTTTCAGTATTCATTCGATGCATATCGAGTAATATATCATATGAAAGCTGAGAGAGAGTAGAATATGAACGAATTAAGTATCATTGTCCCATCTCATTGCAGCATCGCTCCAACTGTTCTCTTCTGTTGTCTTCTGTTCTTTTTTCAGTATTCATTCGATGCATATCGAGTAATATATCATATGAAAGCTGAGAGAGAGTGGAATATAAATTAATTAATTATCATTGTCCTATCTCAAGGCAGCTGTGGTCCAACTGTTCTCTTCTGTTCTCTTCTGTTCTTTTTTCAGAATTCAGTCTATGCATATCGAGTAATATATCATATGAAAGCTGAGAAACAGCAGAATATGAATGAATTAATGATCATTGTCCCATCTCAATGAAGCTGTGCTCCAACTGTTCTCTTCTGTTCTCTTCTGTTCTTTTTTCAGTATTCATTCGATGCATATCGAGTAATATATCATATGAAAGCTGAGAGAGAGTTGAATATGAATTAATTAAGTATCATTGTCCTATCTCAATGCAGCTGCGGTCCAACTGTTCTCTTCCGTTCTCTTCTGTTCTTTTTTCAGTATTCATTCGATGCATATCGAGTAATATACCATATGAAAGCTGAGAGAGAGTAGAATATGAATGAATTAAGTATCATTGTCCTATCTCAATGCAGCTGTGGTCCAACTGTTCTCTTCTGTTCTCTTGTGTTCTTTTTTCAGTTGTCATTCGATGCACATCGAGTAATATATCATATGAAAGCTGAGAAAAAGTAGAATATGAACGAATTAAGTATCATTGTACCATCTCAATGCAGCTGTGCTCCAACTGTTCTCTTCTGTTCTCTTCTGTTCTTTTTTCAGTATTCATTCGATGCATATCGAGTAATATATCATATGAAAGCTGAGAGAGAGTAGAATATGAATGAATTAAGTATCATTGTCCCATCTCGATGCAGCTGTGGTCCAACTGTTCTCTTTTGTTCTCTTCTGTTCTTTTTTCAGTTGTCATTCGATGCATATCGAGTAATATATCATATGAAAGCTGAGAAAAAGCAGAATATGAATTAATTAAGTATCATTGTCCTATCTGAATGCAGCTGCGGTCCAACTGTTCTCTTCTGTTCTCTTCTGTTCTTTTTCATTATTCATTCGATGCATATCGAGTAATATATCATATGAAAGCTGAGAAAGAGTAGCATATGAATGAATAAAGCATCATTGTCCTATCTGAATACAGCTGTGTTCCAACTGTTCTCTTCCGTTCTCTTCTGTTCTTTTTTCAGTATTCATTCGATGCATATCGAGTAATATATCATATGAAAGCTGAGAGAGAGTAGAATATGGATGAATTAAGTATCATTGTCCTATCTCAATGCAGCTGCGGTCCAACTGTTCTCTTCCGTTCTTTTCTGTTCTTTTTTCAGTTTTCATTCGATGCATATCGAGTAATATATCATATGAAAGCTGAGAGAGAGTTGAATATGAATGAATTAATGATCATTGTCCCATCAGAATGGAGCTGTGGTCCAACTGTTCTCTTTTGTTCTCTTCTGTTCTTTTTTCAGTATTCATTCGATGCATATCGAGTAATATACCATATGAAAGCTGAGAAAAAGCAGAATATGAATGAATTAAGTATCATTGTCCTATCTGAATGCAGCTGTGGTCCAACTGTTCTCTTCCGTTCTCTTCTGTTCTTTTTTCAGTATTCATTCGATGCATATCGAGTAATATATCATATGAAAGCTGAGAGAGAGTAGAATATGAACGAATTAAGTATCATAGTCCCATCTGAATTGAGCTGTGGTCCAACTGTTCTCTTCTGTTCTCTTCTGTTCTTTTTTCAGTTGTCATTCGATGCATATCGAGTAATATATCATATGAAAGCTGAGAAAAAGCAGAATATGAATGAATTAAGTATCATTGTCCTATCTGAATGCAGCTGCGGTCCAACTGTTCTCTTCTGTTCTCTTCTGTTCTTTTTTCAGTATTCATTCGATGCATATCGAGTAATATATCATATGAAAGCTGAGAGGGAGTGGAATATAAATTAATTAATTATCATTTTCCTATCTCAAGGCAGCTGTGCTCCAACTGTTCTCTTCTGTTCTCTTCTGTTCTTTTTTCAGTATTCATTCGATGCATATCGAGTAATATATCATATGAAAGCTGAGAAACAGCAGAATATGAATGAAATAATGATCATTGTCCTATCTGAATGCAGCTGTGCTCCAACTGTTCTCTTCTGTTGTCTTCTGTTCTTTTTCAGTATTCATTCGATGCATATCGAGTAATATATCATATGAAAGCTGAGAAACAGCAGAATATGAATGAATTAATGATCATTGTCCTATCTGAATGCAGCTGTGCTCCAACTGTTCTCTTCCGTTCTCTTCTGTTCTTTTTTCAGTATTCATTCGATGCATATCGAGTAATATATCATATGAAAGCTGAGAGAGAGTAGAATATGAATTAATTAAGTATCATTGTCCTATCTAAATGCAGCTGCGGTCCAACTGTTCTCTTCCGTTCTCTTCTGTTCTTTTTTCAGTATTCATTCGATGCATATCGAGTAATATACCATATGAAAGCTGAGAGAGAGTAGAATATGAATGAATTAAGTATCATTGTCCTATCTCAATGCAGCTGTGGTCCAACTGTTCTCTTCTGTTCTCTTCTGTTCTTTTTTCAGTATTCATTCGATGCATATCGAGTAATATATCATATGAAAGCTGAGAAAGAGTAGCATATGAATGAATTAAGCATCATTGTCCTATCTGAATTCAGCTGTGTTCCAACTGTTCTCTTCTGTTCTCTTCTGTTCTTTTTTCAGTATTCATTCGATGCATATCGAGTAATATATCATATGAAAGCTGAGAGAGAGTAGAATATGAATGAATTAAGTATCATTGTCCCATCTCGATGCAGCTGTGCTCCAACTGTTCTCTTTTGTTCTCTTCTGTTCTTTTTTCAGTATTCATTCGATGCATATCGAGTAATATATCATACGAAAGCTGAGAGAGAGTATAATATGAACGAATTAAGTATCATTGTACCATCTCAATGCAGCTGTGATCCAACTGTTCTCTTCTGTTCTCTTCTGTTCTTTTTTCAGTATTCATTCGATGCATATCGAGTAATATATCATATGAAAGCTGAGAAAAAGCAGAATATGAATGAATTAAGTATCATTGTCCTATCTGAATGCAGCTGCGGTCCAACTGTTCTCTTTTGTTCTCTTCTGTTCTTTTTTCAGTATTCATTCGATGCATATCGAGTAATATATCATATGAAAGCTCAAAGAGAGTGGAATATGAATGAATTAAGTATCATTGTCCTATCTCAAGGCAGCTGTGGTCCAACTGTTATCTTCTGTTCTCTTCTGTTCTTTTTTCAGTATTCATTCGATGCATATCGAGTAATATATCATATGAAAGCTGAGAGAGAGTAGAATATGAATGAATTAAGTATCATTGTCCCATCTCGATGCAGCTGTGGTCCAACTGTTCTCTTCTGTTCTTTTCTGTTCTTTTTTCAGTTTTCATTCGATGCATATCGAGTAATATATCATATGAAAGCTGAGAGGTAGTAGAATATGAATTAATTAAGTATCATTGTCCCATCTCGATGCAGCTGTGGTCCAATTGTTCTCTTTTGTTCTCTTCTGTTCTTTTTTCAGTTGTCATTCGATGCATATCGAGTAATATATCATATGAAAGCTGAGAAAAAGCAGAATATGAATGAATTAAGTATCATTGTCCTATCTGAATGCAGCTGCGGTCCAACTGTTCTCTTCTGTTCTCTTCTGTTCTTTTTTCAGTATTCATTCGATGCATATCGAGTAATATATCATATGAAAGCTCAGAGAGAGTGGAATATAAATTAATTAAGTATCATTGTCCTATCTCAAGGCAGCTGTGGTCCAACTGTTCTCTTCTGTTCTCTTCTGTTCTTTTTTCAGTATTCATTCGATCCATATCGAGTAATATATCATATGAAAGCTGAGAGAGAGTAGAATATGAATGAATTAATGATCATTGTCCCATCAGAATTGAGCTGTGGTCCAACTGTTCTCTTCTGTTCTCTTCTGTTCTTTTTTCAGTTGTCATTCGATGCATATCGAGTAATATATCATATGAAAGCTGAGAAAGAGTAGCATATGAATGAATTAAGTATCATTGTCCTATCTGAATGCAGCTGCGGTCCAACTGTTCTCTTCTGTTCTCTTCTGTTCTTTTTTCAGTATTCATTCGATGCATATCGAGTAATATATCATATGAAAGCTCAGAGAGAGTGGAATATGAATTAATTAAGTATCATAGTCCCATCTGAATTGAGCTGTGGTCCAACTGTTCTCTTCTGTTCTCTTCTGTTCTTTTTTTCAGAATTCAGTCTATGCATATCGAGTAATATATCATATGAAAGCTGAGAGAGAGTAGAATATGAATGAATTAAGTATCATTGTCCCATCTCGATGCAGCTGTGGTCCAACTGTTCTCTTTTGTTCTCTTTTGTTCTTTTTTCAGTTTTCATTCGATGCATATCGAGTAGTATATCATATGAAAGCTGAGAGAGAGTAGCATATGAATGAATTAAGCATCATTGTCCTAGCTGAATGCAGTTGTGCTCCAACTGTTCTCTTCTGTTCTTTTTTCAGTATTCATTCGATGCATATCGAGTAATATATCATATGAAAGCTGAGAAAGAGTAGAACATGAATTAATTAAGTATCATTGTCCTATCTCAATGCAGCTGCGGTCCAACTGTTCTCTTCCGTTCTCTTCTGTTCTTTTTTCAGTATTCATTCGATGCATATCGAGTAATATACCATATGAAAGCTGAGAGAGAGTAGAATATGAATGAATTAAGTATCATTGTCCTATCTCAATGCAGCTGTGGTCCAACTGTTCTCTTCTGTTCTCTTGTGTTCTTTTTTCAGTTGTCATTCGATGCATATCGAGTAATATATCATATGAAAGCTGAGAAAAAGCAGAATATGAATGAATTAAGTATCATTGTCCTATCTGAATGCAGCTGCGGTCCAACTATTCTCTTCCGTTCTCTTCTGTTCTTTTTTCAGTATTCATTCGATGCATATCGAGTAATATATCATATGAAAGCTGAGAGAGAGTTGAATATGAATGAATTAATGATCATTGTCCCATCAGAATGGAGCTGTGGTCCAACTGTTCTCTTTTGTTCTCTTTTGTTTTTTTTTCAGTATTCATTCGATGCATATCGAGTAATATACCATATGAAAGCTGAGAAAAAAAAGAATATGAATGAATTAAGTATCATTGTCCTATCTGAATGCAGCTGTGGTCCAACTGTTCTCTTCCGTTCTCTTCTGTTCTTTTTTCAGTATTCATTCGATGCATATCGAGTAGTATATCATATGAAAGCTGAGAGAGAGTAGAATATGAGCGAATTAATGATCATTGTCCCATCTCATTGCAGCTGCATTCCAACTGTTCTCTTGTGTTCTTTTTTCAGTATTCATTCGATGCATATCGAGTAATATATCATATGAAAGCTCAGAGAAAGTGGAATATAAATTAATTAAGTATCATTGTCCTATCTCAAGGCAGCTGTGGTCCAACTGTTCTCTTCTGTTCTCTTCTGTTCTTTTTTCAGTATTCATTCGATGCATATCGAGTAATATATCATATAAAAGCTGAGAGAGAGTAGAATATGAATGAATTAAGTATCATTGTCCCATCTCGATGCAGCTGTGGTCCAACTGTTCTCTTTTGTTCTCTTCTGTTCTTTTTTCAGTTGTCATTCGATGCATATCGAGTAATATATCATATGAAAGCTGAGAGAGAGTAGAATATGAATGAATTAAGTATCATTGTCCTATCTGAATGCAGCTGTGGTCCAACTGTTCTCTTCTGTTCTTTTTTCAGTATTCATTCGATGCATATCGAGTAATATATCATATGAAAGCTCAGAGAGAGTGGAATATAAATTAATTAAGTATCATTGTCCTATCTCAAGGCAGCTGTGGTCCAACTGTTCTCTTCTGTTCTCTTCTGTTCTTTTTTCAGTATTCAGTCTATATATATCGAGTAATATATCATATGAAAGCTGAGAAACAGCAGAATATGACTGAATTAATGATCATTGTCCTATCTGGATGGAACTGTGGTCCAACTGTTCTCTTCTGTTCTCTTCTATTCTTTTTCATTATTCATTCGATGCATATCGAGTAATATATCATATGAAAGCTGAGAGAGAGTTGAATATGAATAAATTAATGATCATTGTCCCATCAGAATGGAGCTGTGGTCCAACTGTTCTCTTTTGTTCTCTTGTGTTTTTTTTTCAGTATTCATTCGATGCATATCGAGTAATATACCATATGAAAGCTGAGAAAAAGCAGAATATGAATTAATTAAGTATCATTGTCCTATCTGGATGGAGCTGTGGTCCAACTGTTCTCTTTTGTTCTCTTCTATTCTTTTTCATTATTCATTCGATGCATATCGAGTAATATATCATATGAAAGCTCAGAGAGAGTGGAATATAAATTAATTAAGCATCATTGTCCTATCTGAATACAGCTGTGCTCCAACTGTTCTCTTCTGTTCTCTTCTGTTCTTTTTTCAGTATTCATTCGATGCATATCGAGTAATATATCATATGAAAGCTGAGAAAGAGTAGCATATGAATGAATTATGTATCATTGTCCTATCTCAATGCAGCTGCGGTCCAACTGTTCTCTTCTGTTCTCTTCTGTTCTTTTTTCAGTATTCATTCGATGCATATCGAGTAATATATCATATGAAAGCTGAGAGAGAGTAGAATATGAATGAATTATGTATCATTGTCCTATCTCAATGCAGCTGCGGTCCAACTGTTCTCTTCCGTTCTCTTCTGTTCTTTTTTCAGTATTCATTCGATGCATATCGAGTAATATATCATATGAAAGCTGAGTAAAAGCAGAATATGAATTAATTAAGTATCATTGTCCTATCTGAATGCAGCTGCGGTCCAACTGTTCTCTTCCGTTCTCTTCTGTTCTTTTTTCAGTATCCATTCGATGCATATCGAGTAATATATCATATGAAAGCTGAGAGATAGTAGAATATGAATTAATTAAGTATCATAGTCCCATCTGAATTGAGCTGTGGTCCAACTGTTCTCTTCTATTCTCTTCTGTTCTTTTTTTAGAATTCAGTCTATGCATATCGAGTAATATATCATATGAAGCCTGAGAAAGAGCAGAATATGAATGAATCAATGACCATTGCCCCATCTCAATGCAGCTGCAGTCCAACTGTTTTCTTTTGTTTGCAGCACAGCTCCATTCAGATGGTACAATGGTCATTGACTCAGTCATATTCTACTCTCTCTGAACTTTCATATGATATATTACTCGATATGCATAGACTGAATTCTGAAAAAAGAACAGAAGAGAACAGAAGAGAACAGTTGGACCGCAGCTGCATTGAGGTGGGACAATGATACTTAATTCATTCATATTCTACTCTCTGTCAGCTTTCATATGATATATTGCTCGATATGCATCGAATGAATACTGAAAAAAGAACAGAAGAGAACAGTTGGACCGCAGCTGCATTCAGATAGGACAATGATACTTAATTCATTCATATTCTGCTCTTTCTCAGCCTTCATATGATATATTACTCGATATGCATCGACTGAATACTGAAAAAAGAACAGAAGAGAACAGAAGAGAACAGTTGGACCACAGCTCAATTCAGATGGGACTATGATACTTAATTCATTCATATTCTACTCTCTCTCAGCTTTCATATGATATATTACTCGATATGCATAGACTGAATTCTGAAAAAAGAACAGAAGAGAACAGCTGGACCGCAACTGCATTGAGATGGGACAATGATACTTAATTCATTCATATTCTACTCTCTCTCAGCTTTCATATGATATATTACTCGATATGCATCCAATGAAAACTGAAAAAGAACAGAAGAGAACGGAAGAGAACAGTTAGACCACAGCTCCATTCAGATGGGACAATGATCATTAATTCATTCATATTCTACTCTCTCTCAGCTTTCATATGATATATTACTCGATATGCATCCAATGAAAACTGAAAAAGAACAGAAGAGAACAATAGAGAACAGTTAGACCACAGCTCCATTCAGATGGGACAATGATCATTAATTCATTCATATTCTACTCTCTCTCAGCTTTCATATGATATATTACTCGATATGCATCGAATGAATACTGAAAAAAGAACAGAAGAGAACAGAAGAGAACAGTTGGAGCACAGCTGCATTCAGATAGGACAATGATCATTAATTCATTCATATTCTGCTCTTTCTCAGCCTTCATATGATATATTACTCGATATGCCCCGACTGAATACTGAAAAAAGAACAGAAGAGAACAGAAGAGAACAGTTGGACCACAGCTGCATTGAGATGGGACAATGATACTTAATTCATTCATATTCTACTCTCTCTCAGCTTTCATATGATATATTACTCGATATGCATAGACTGAATTCTGAAAAAAGAACAGAAGAGAACAGCTGGACCGCAACTGCATTGAGATGGGACAATGATACTTAATTCATTCATATTCTACTCTCTCTGAGCTTTCATATGATATATTACTCGATATGCATCCAATGAAAACTGAAAAAGAACAGAAGAGAACGGAAGAGAACAGTTAGACCACAGCTCCATTCAGATGGGACAATGATCATTAATTCATTCATATTCTACTCTCTCTCAGCTTTCATATGATATATTACTCGATATGCATCGAATGAATACTGAAAAAGGAACAGAAGAGAACATAAGAGAACAGAAGAGAACGGTTGGAGCACAGCTGCATTGAGATGGGACAATTATACTTAATTTGTTCATATTCTACTCTCTCTCAGCTTTCATATGATATATTACTCGATATGCATCGAATGAATACTGAAAAAAGAACAGAAGAGAACAGTTGGACCGCAGCTGCATTGAGATGGGACAATGATACTTAATTCATTCATATTCTGCTTTTTCTCAGCTTTCATATGATATATTACTCGATATGCATCGAATGAATACTGAAAAAAGAACAGAAGAGAAAAGAAGAGAACAGTTGGAGCACAGCTGCATTGAGATGGAACAATGTTACTTAATTCGTTCATATTATACTCTCTCTCAGCTTTCATATCATATATTACTCGATATGCATCGAATGAATACTGAAAAAAGAACAGAAGAGAACAAAAGAGAACAGTTGGACCACAGCTGCATCGAGATGGGACAATGATACTTAATTCATTCATATTCTACTCTCTCTCAGCTTTGATATGATATATTACTCGATATGCCCCGACTGAATACTGAAAAAAGAACAGAAGAGAACAGAAGAGAACAGTTGGACCACAGCTGCATTGAGATAGGACAATGATACTTAATTCATTCATATTCTACTCTCTCTCAGCTTTCATATGATATATTACTCGATATGCATCGAATGAATACTGAAAAAAGAACAGAAGAGAACAGGAGAGAACGGTTGGACCACAGCTGCATTGAGATGGGACAATGATACTTAATTCGTTCATATTCTACTCTCTCTCAGCTTTCATATGATATATTACTCGATATGTATCGAATGAATACTGAAAAAAGAACAGAAGAGAACAGTTGGACCACAGCTCCATTCAGATGGGACAATGATCATTAATTCATTCATATTCTGCTTTTTCTCAGCTTTCATATGATATATTACTCGATATGCATCGAATGAATACTGAAAAAAGAACAGAAGAGAACAAAAAAGAACATGTTGAGTACAGCTACATTCACATGGGACAATATTGATTGACATATTCAGATTCTACTACTACTCAGCTTTCATATGATCTACCGCATCATATGTATCGATAGACTACTCAAAAAAGAACAGAGGAGAACACATTATAACAGTTAATCAATCATGAGGTTGCAATTGAAATTAGAGAACATAATTCAATTATGAAAATATTCGCACCATGTTCGTTGTGACATAAGCTTTCAAATGATATATTACTTGATATATATATCTTCAAATCTCCAAAGAGAACAAAAGAGAACACTGAGACCCGATTTAGGATCAACATATCACGCATGAAGGTGTTACTGTTCTTAAGCATGCTTGCAGATACTATGTCAACTGCACTATGTCCAAAATCTGAGTTATTAGATATCTTTCGATTTCTTTGTTACATTCATTGATTATAAGATATCTTGTCAGCCTGATATCTACATTCCCAACTTTTAACACAGAAATTTTCTAAGGACGGACTTTCTACACATAATATGCTTCATCATAGTTATCCTTAGAATTGCATAAATTCTTTTCCTATGCTGTAATGTAAAATTTGAATTTGGCAAGAAATCTGAAAAATCACACCAAATTGTCACAAAAATTGACATTTTTCTTCTTCTCAAAATTTCTTGGTTGAATTGCGGTCGAATTGAAGTAACAGTTTCAATTGGATTAAGTAAGTCAATATTATTTTGCGACAAATAATAGTTAATTGTAACATAAATAATTTATGGCATATGTCATATACGTTTTGCATTAACTGAATCAATATTGTTTAGTGAATGTATTACATGTATAGTTACATTAATGCATGCTTTCATGTGCTACCTACTTCTTAAATAAAGTTAATTCTCCATAATTCAGTTTTAACATTATTCTTCTTAAATATGTTAAAGTTATTCGAACCTTTTTATTGGAAATTCATGATTTAATGCTCCATTACATTTTCTATTTATTACAGATAACATGTTGTAATTTTAATGATAATTATTACCTTGTTTCTCTTGCATGTTCTATTCTTTGCATGTACTTATTAAACGTAAGGTCTCCCTGTCCCGGATTACCTATGTGGAGTTCGTACTGTAATAACTATGTTATCCTCCCCCCCCCCCAAATACCCCAGTTATATCTTAAGCAGCTTGATTTATGTAAGACTGGAATGGATAATTTTTAATAAAAAATGCAATGTTGATTCTATGTTAAAATAATAAGTCGAATTCAATTTCATGTATTCTATTTTTATATACATTCCTATTCATAAATTCATGCCAGTCAATTACATAAATCTAGCTATCGAGATCAAATAATTGATAATTATTCATTTATTGGAAAATTACTGACAATTAATATTATTCATCTAATGTCGTACACATTTTTTGAAGTATTCAACTGTCATTAATTACTTTTATAATTGTATTTGATGGATCATGTTCATTGCAGTAATTTTCCAATAAATATATAATAATACAGCATTGCCCTTTTAAATAAGGTTAGAGGTTCCATTTTCCCGGATTACCCACAACGTGGGGTCCGTACTGTATTATCTTCATCTTCCCCCCTTACACCTCAGGTATAAGAAGCTACTTCTTCTACATACAGTTGATTTGAATTCATTCTAGTATGTTAAATGACTTCTCATCAATAACATGCAGAATGCAATTCTTTTCAATTATCAGAATGCAGCTGCTTCTGAAGATATTTACTAAAAAACACATTTAGTAATGTCTTGGAAAAATTATTGCAATTAATATTATTCATTGATTAATATGTTTGTAATCTTTGTAAAAAATTAGACTATTGTATTCATATGTATACATTATTTTTAAAATGATTTCAAAATTTTAACAGATATGGATAAATGGATCATATTCATTGCCATATTTTTTCAAGGCATTTATCATCAAATTCCATCCACTTCTTCAACTCCCTTCCCCCCCATTTTTTTCATTTACAATCATTTTTTTGGTTATGGGGCCAGTTCAAATTTTCCTAATTCATTAATTAATAATAAGCATTTATTGAGACTTGAGGTATTCGGTACATTAACTACACTTCGAAATCCATACCTCATCATGAACCATATGTAGTCATTCACATTCAAGGAGTTAGGGATCAGGAGCCAAAATTGGTCAGTCAAGCTCAAGGACTTAGGGATCAGGAACCAAAATCGGTCAGTCAAGCTCAAGGAGTGAGGGATCAGGATCCACAATTGGTCAGTCAAACTCAAGGAGTTAGGGATAAGGAGCCACGATTGGCTAGTCAAGTTGAAGGACTTATGGTTTAGGAGGTTTGATCATTGATTAATCTCGGTCCTCAACTTGAGGTTAGGATTGGAAGAAAGGAAAGGTAATACCGGCATTGCATCTCAATTACTTATTATGCGGACTTAGGGGTCAGGAGCCACATCTGGTCAGTCAAGCTCAAGGACTTAGGGATCAGGAACCAAAATCGGTCAGTCAAGCTCAAGGAGTGAGGGATCAGGAGCCAAAATTGGTCAGTCAATCTCAAGGACTTATGGTTTAGGAGGTTTGATCATTGATTAATCTCGGTCCTCAACTTGAGGTTAGGATTGGAAGAAAGGAAAGGTAATACCGGCATTGCATCTCAATTGCTTATTATGCGGACTTAGGGATCAGGAGCCACATCTCGTCAGTCAAGATCAAGGACTTAGGGATCAGGGGCAAAAATTGGTCAGTCAAGCTCAAGGACTTAGGGATCACGAGCAAAATTGGTAAGTCAATCTCAAGGACATAGGGATCAGGAGCCACATGTGGTCAGTCAGGTTCAAGCACTGAGGGATAAGGATTTGGGTTGGTGAGTCAATGTGAAGGACTTGAGGTTTAGGAGGTTTGATCATTGATTGACCTCGGTCCTCAACTTGAGGTTGGGATAGGAAGGAAGGAAAGGCAATACCGGCATTGCATCTCAATTACTTATTATGTTGACTTAGCGATCAAGAGCAACATCTGGTTATTCAAGATAAATGACTTAGGGATCCGGAACTATAATTGGTCAGTCAATATCAAGGACTTAGGGATCAGGAACCAAAATCGGTCAATCAATCATCAGGACTTAGAGATCAGGAGCCACATCTAGTCAGTAAAGATCAAGGAGTTATGGATCAGGAGCCACATCTGGTCTTCAAAGCTCAAGCACTCAGGAATCAGGAACTAAAATTGGTCAGTCAAGCTCATTGACTTAGGGATCAGGATCCACAATTGGTCAGTCAAACTCAAGGAGTTAGGGATAAGGAGCCACGATTGTCTAGTCAAGTTGAAGGACTTATGGTGTAGGAGGTTTGATCATTGATTAATCTCGGTCCTCAACTTGAGGTTAGGATTGGATGAAAGGAAAGGTAATACCGGCATTGCATCTCAGTTACTTATTATGCGGACTTAGGGATCAGGAGCCACGCTTGGTCAGTCAAATTCAAGGACTTAGGGATCAGGAACCAAAATCGGTCAGTCAAGCTCAAGGAGTAAAGGATCAGGAGCCACGCTTGGCCAGTGAAGCTCAAGGACATAGGTATCAGGATCCACGCTTGGTCAGTCAAGCTCAAGGACTTAGGGATCAGGAGCCAAGCTTGGTCAGTGAAGCTCAAGGACTTAGGGATCAGGATCCACGCTTGGTCAGTGAAGCTCAAGGACTTAGGGATTAGGAGCCACGATTGGTCACTCAAACACAAGGACTTAGGGATAAGGAGCCACGATTGGTGAGTCTAGTTGAAGGACTTGAGGTTTAGGAGGTTTGATGACTAAATAATCTCGGTTCTCAACTTGAGGTTAGGATTAGAAGAAGGGAAAGGCAACACTGGCAATGCATCTAGACTGCTTATCAGGAGGACTTAGGGATCAGGAGCCACGCTTGGTCAGTGAAGCTCAAGGACTTAGGGATCAGGATCCACGCTTGGTCAGTGAAGCTCAAGGACTTAGGGATCAGGATCCACGCTTGGTCAGTGAAGCTCAAGGACTTAGGGATTAGGAGCCACGATTGGTCAGTGAAGCTCGAGGACTTAGACATCAGGATCCACGCTTGGTCAGTGAAGCTCAAGGACTTAGGGATCAGGAGCCACGCTTGGTCAGTGAAGCTCAAGGACTTAGGGATCAGGATCCACGCTTGGTCAGTGAAGCTCAAGGACTTAGGGATTAGGAGCCACGATTGGTCAGTGAAGCTCGAGGACTTAGGGATCAGGATCCACGCTTGGTCAGTGAAGCTCAAGGACTTAGGGATTAGGAGCCACGATTGGTCACTCAAACACAAGGACTTAGGGATAAGGAGCCACGATTGGTGAGTCTAGTTGAAGGACTTGAGGTTTAGGAGGTTTGATGACTAAATAATCTCGGTTCTCAACTTGAGGTTAGGATTAGAAGAAGGGAAGGGCAACACTGGCAATGCATCTAGACTGCTTATCAGGAGGACTTAGGGATCAGGAGCCACGCTTGGTCAATCAAGCTCTAGGACTTAGGGATCAGGAATTACGCTTGGTCAGTCAAGCTCTAGGACTTAGGGATCAGGAGCCACGCTTGGTCAGTGAAGCTCAAGGACTTAGGGATTAGGAGCCACGATTGGTCAGTGAAGCTCGAGGACTTAGGGATAAGGAGCCACGCTTGGTCAGTCAAGCTCAAGGACTTAGGGATAAGGAGCCACGCTTGGTCAGTCAAGCACAAGGACTTAGGGATGAGGAACCATGATTGTTGAGTCAAGTTCAAGTGCTGAATAGAGAACAGAAGAGAGCAGAAAGGAGTGCATTCATGTATTCATAGTCTGCTATTCCTCAGCTTTCATTTGATATATTACTCGACATGCCTCAACTGAATACTGATAAATGAACAGAAGATAACAGAAGAGAACAAAAGGGAACAGTTGAAGCACAACTGCATTGAGATGGGACAATGATCATTCATGTGATCATATTCTTCTGTTCCTCAGCTTTCATTTGATATATTAACTCGACATGCCTGAACTGAATACTGAAAAAAGAATAGAAGAGAACAGAAGGAAACAGTTGGATCACAACTGGAAACAGATGGGACCATGATCATTCATGTGTTCATATTCTACGCTTCCTCATCTTTCATATAATATATTACTTGATGTGCCTCGACTCAATACTGAAAAAAGAACAAAAGAGAACAGAAGAGAACATTTGGCCCAAGCAATAAGATGCAATTTTGATTTGGAGCACGTAATTCAGGTATGAGAATATTCTCATCATATTCGTTGTGAAAATTGCTCTCAAATGATATATTACATGATATGTATCGTTCGAAATCTCAAAAGAGAACGAAAGAGAACACTGAGACCCGAATCAGAATCCAAAAATCATATATCGGTGTGTTGCTATTCTTCAACATGCTTCATAGACACTATGTCAGTTGAACTATGTCAAAACCTGAGTAATTAGATATCTTTCGATTTCTTTGTTACCTTTTTTGGTGGAAAGAAATCTTGTTAACCTGATATCTACATTCACAAATTTCAGCCAAGAAATTTTCTAAGGTCGGATAATCCATACATAACATGCACATCCATAGTAATCTAGAGATTTGCATTAATTATTTTCCTATGCTGCAATGTAAAATTTGAATTTGACATGAAATCTGACAAATCTCCCAAAATTGTCACTAAAAATGACATTTTTCTGCATTTGCAAATGTCTTGCCTGATGAGTGTGGAACTACAGTAATGGCTGGAATGGATTTATGTAAGTTACTGATTTTTTAACATAAATAATTGCTGATATTGGCATATATAATATACAATTAATGACGAAAAGGTACTTTGTGATTAATTTATGATTGTGTACAACATGATGCAATGAATATCTAAATACAATGTCTTATTCCATGTAAGTAAATAAATAGATAATGCAGCTACAGTATGAGTATATAAAGATAATTTATAACAGTTTAATCTTTATTTTGTCAGTGAATTCGGACATTTATCGTACCATCCAAATAAAAATGTTGAATTTAAGCCCCTATAGTACTTTCACATTGAAAACATGGAAAATTGTATTATTCTAATGACATGTATTGTGTATCTTGTCCAGTATTATTTCTCACTGCATTATATCAATACGTCTCCATCATAAGAATTACCTAAGATGTGACTACATTATTGACATGATTATGATATTCGTCTGTGACTCCCTTCTTTCCCGCTACACCATTTATATCTTATGCAATTTAATTGATGAGCTTGGCATCAATTACTGATAATCACAAAATTGATTAATAAGGAAATATTTCTGATACTACATGTATATGATTCACTTTGCATAGATTTATCATCTTAAGAACTAAGAACTTGTGTTCTAACATTAACCTGTATGCTGATCATATCTATCTATATATAAAACTTCTTTGTAATGCAGTTAATCATGATTGAATGTTTCATGATCTTTCATCCTTAGAACATTTCATGATAATTAATAATATCAGTCAATGTTTCTTAATCATATGATCATATAATGGTGTATATAAACATAAACATTCATATTCAAATTTTATAGCTGCTTACATATCTATATGTATATCCATCTTAATAGTTGCCTGTCTATTTGTATGTATGTCTATGTGTATGTACCTGTGCATCCTTTGTGTATGTGTGCACATATATATGCATATTTCTCAATGTCAACTCCAATAAACACTGTGAAATTTCACTGTCATTCTGGACTTAGTAATAATTGCTGGCAACAGACATCTTACACAAAGAAAAGTCTTTGTTCAAGATGATCAGACACATCATCAAAAATTCTTCTTTCCTCAGATACTGTTCTTCATCACTCTTCCTGAATATTAAATGTCTGAACATTTTCATGATCATAATCATGTGTTAATCATGTGTTAATATACAATAACACTTGGATGGTAACTGTATTGATATCACAACATTATTATTGATATATTCATATTCTGCTCTTTGTCAGCTTTCATATGATATATCGCACGATATACATCGACTAAATATTGAAAAAAATAACAGAAGGGAACAGTAAATCCAAGCATGAGGTTGCAATTTTAAATTAGTGAACATAATTCAATTATGAGAACATTCTCATCATGTTCGTTGTGATATTAGCTTTGAAATGATATATTACTTGACATGTATCTCTCCAAATCTCAAAAGAGAACAAAAGAGAACACTGAGACACGATTTAGGATCAAAATATCGCATATCAATGTATTGCTGTTCTTAAATATGCCTGATGAATGCTATGTCAATTGCGCTGTGTCAAAATCTGAGTTATCAGATATATTTCGATTTCTTTGTTTCTTTTATTGATGAAAAAGATATCTTGTCAACATGATATCTACATTCACAAATTTCAACCTAGAAATTTTTTAGGGTTAGACTTTCTACAAATCACATACTTCATCATAGTAATCTTTAGAATTGTATACATTCTTTCCTCTTCCGTCCTCTTGTATTCTCTTATGTCCCGTTCATTATATTAAAGAATCGTTTTCCTGACTATTAAATGTCTAAACATTTTCATGATCATTACCAATAATAAACTAAATAACTATTAGACTGACGACAAAATTCATGCAATTTGAAATGGATTTCAATTGCCCACAATATAGTGTTCACTCATAATGAAGTGATAAGTGTGTCCGAACATTTAAACCATTGTATGAACACTATGTTGTGGCATTGTTACATTAGCAGTCGGATCCAATATTGAATTATTAATAATTCATTGATATGAGTAAAATGACACAAAATTTTTCTGCAATCTTTTATTTCTCTGCCTCATATCCTCTATCATGCAACTGATGACATCCAATTATGGAATCAATGATTCCAACTGCTTCCAGTGGTAGCTTTTGGATCACTCACATTTCAAAAACATATGGAAATCACATCGAAACTTAGATATGAGTGCATATCTATGACTCCTTGTTTCAAGACATCAATTCAGCAATGCTAAATAAAATTCGTTTCATTAATAAGACAGTTGTTGTCCAAATGAAACTCTTAAAACCTCCAATCTAATGACGGACACTTGTTCATTATCAGCTAAGTACATTGTTAAAATAAAACATGAATGCACTAAATGGTAATGCATTTATTATTTTGGAATATAAATAATTAAAATTCAGAATTGATGGAGCAACTTTCAGATTCTTAGTGCAGTCTTTTATCATTTCTCAGCAATTCTACAGAAGCACATATAACAGAAGGAACAATCTCCTGCACACTCCTCATGGTCAATGTAATAAAAAGTTCTCCAGCTTCCATGAAATCTCATCGATACACTACCTGCATGATATTGACTAGCATGACTATCACTTGTCCATCATTTTCAACTGAAGTCTATAAAATTCTACAAATTTAGAAGTCAAAATAAGCTTCACTCTCATGATGTCATTGCTACAAGGTAGTGGCTATTAATGGATCTCTATCGAATACAGACGATTGGATACACTACTAAGAGAGTGAAGTTAATTTTGAATTCGAATTTGTAGAATTAAATGTTTGAATATTCAAATGATCACTACCAATAAAAAATGAAAATAAGTATTAAATTATTGACAAAATTCATATGATTTGAAATGGATTTCAATTGCCCACAATATAGTGTTCACTCTAAATGAGGAAAGTGATATGTGTCCGAACACTTGAACCATGAATGTAATGACAATCTACCGAATGAAGACATGAAAGGAAGAAGTAGATGTGAAGCATCATCACTTCATTGCCTTTTTCAGCTATCTATGGAATCATCACTGTACAAGTATATTACATCGTTCAGTTAATTATCCATCACAACATGTAATCAATCTACATATTTGATGAAGCATTACATGTTGTCTTGGTGCTTCCATACATATTTCAGATACACAATATCCTGTCATCCTCATTAATGACAAAGTATTCGAGATGTCATCCGCTGACGAAATTTTTATATGACAAAAAAGATGATCAAGACAAAGATGATGATACGAAAAGAACTTTGACATATTACATAATATACATACATCACCAGTCAAATAGTCTATCAAAATGTCAAGGTCAAACAATTAAGTGAATGTTTTAAAAGTCTATGATATCTTGAAGCAATAGATTCAGGAGGACATCTAATGCTATGACAACCGATGTCTATGAATTTGATTTCAAATTCAAAGTCAGTCAAATTCGAATCTGAAATCGAATTCATTTTCATCGCGTCGTCTTACAATGCTGGTGGATCCTCGTACATAATTCTTATTTTTATTTGTAATCTAATCTATTTTTGGTATCTGATCGATACATAGATATGAAAAAAAGTCAAAATACTGTATTTCTCGACTATCTATTCATCACTTTAGTTCCAATCTCCATCTTCGTGGGATATCTCGGACTCTGTGCCATCATTGTGCAATTCACTGACTCATATATGTGAAAAAGTGTCAAAATACTGTATTTCTCAGATATCTATAGGAACACCAGTATATCATTGCATTACTTCGGTCTGCATGACATTTACAATCATCCATCGTGGGACTTCGCATAAACCGGTAAGTACGATATTTCTGTATAAAATGTATACAGAAATAATTATATTGCCATTTCAGTTAGTCGAAACGCGTTTCTACATCATTCATCAGTTCAATCAATTTCATCACAACTTTAAAATCTTAGAAGTATCATTTAAGGGGAAATTATTGTAGTTATAACTCCGTATACTAAATTATCACATTTCATCAATTCCAACATTGTTACAATTTATACTTACAATGATCGATAAAGTAGATATCCATGAATTTTGCAATGAAACTATTGCATCTGACATCTTCAGTTAATCGAAACGCGTTTCTATATGATCAAATGAGCTATGTGCACTTTATATTGTCAAAAAAATGTTGCAATAATGATAGAATTATGACCGTCATAGCAATATGGTTCATCTAATAAGTCTTAATATGTCGTATTAAGTGTATGTTGATATCTGTAGCAATAATAACTGATTAGCTCGATATGTATGATCCAATCAAGTTTAAACTGCAACGAAACTATGTATAGAGACATTTAAAACGAAACACATGATAGCAGTCATTCACATAATTCACATACATATCTGAAAATTGACATTACAGCATTAATTGACATCCTCAGTTTGTCGAAACGCGTCATTTAGATAAAATTCAGACATGATAAGTAATTTATATAAAATCTTTCCTTTCATTCGTCTATAAATAATCAGAATAGTTACCAAAAACATTTTATGTCTATATTGAAACCCATGCCAACAATTCTTGCTTATAAGGCATCGACCTCTATGTTAAATATATTATTGACACCGATAATATATTTATAAGTACCAGGAGCTTATTCGTATAAATATTTAGACAGCCATACAAAGTCTTATTCAACACAACAATTTTAGGACGAAACTTACAGACTGACTATAAAATTGACATCTTCAGTTAGTCGAAACGCGTTTCTACATGATTATTGAACTACCTCTAATCTACATTAGCTCCGGAACGTAGTAGGATTCATAGAATTATGACCATTTCAGTGATAGGCTACATTATTCCATTCTCAAAGATTATGTTTCTCTACAATAACATCCATGGTCATTTCCATTCACAAATTCGACATCTATGATCCCAATTACCCTTTATTGTAGTCATACCTTGTATAGAAACATTGAAAACTCAATACAGTACTAAAACTCATGGTCATACTTTAGTCATGTATGTAAAAATTGACGCATTATCAATATACGACATCTTCAGTTTGTCGAAACGCGTTTCTCAAGCAATATTTAAACATCCTACATAGCATGCATATTAATATTCATCGCAGTCAACTACAATATTATCCTAGCCACCAGCATGAGGCTGCAAATGTACATGGAATCCAAATCCATAAGATGGTATTGACAAAATATCGATATCTATGTTAAATAGACTAGTTAATCCATTCATAGGAAATTTAGAACCCGCGGGCATAACTATGCAAGTTTTTAAGATAATCTGTTGTGAACCGACATCTCAATTTTAAGTTGAAGATCATTCTAATTTCTCCACTTTTTTTCAATTTCTCCGCAAAATGAAATAACATGTCCGATATCTATGAAAAAAATTTGAACAATCCACAATGACCTCTAGTCTCCCTCCAGGAATTATGGTCGCCCAAAAACATCGTTTACAGAAATGAGACACTCTCAAAGATGTCGCTACTTCAATTTTTTGATAAAAATTTTCATTAGAAGAAGCCCCAAGTCTGCGAAAAGAGTCAAAATTCTTTCAAAGTCTGTCAAAATGATCACCTCATCCCAAGCGGATGATTTATCACAAAACTATGAAGAAATGCAAACATTTCAGACATATAGGTTGCCCGAAAGTTGGAAACCTATGATTTCAGAGAGACTTTTTCGTCAATTACCATAGATATCTCGAAAACGAAACATCACAGAAGCCCGAAACTTTGCCCACATAAAGTGCACCGTTGAATTATGGGTCTCAGGTATATTTTGTTCTAATCACATGGAAATTATATTCATGGGAAGCATTTGAAACTTGGATTTTCATCAAAAATTGGCACTTTTGATTTTTGCGAATTTTTTTCGACCAGTTCCCATGGGCCAATCTACTTGAAAAAAAATTAGGATATAGCCAAGAGGTGTATAAAAAATATCCCTTTCGAATTGCATGAAAATTCCAACTGGTCTGGTTCCTAAAAATTCCCAAAAATTTGAGGAACCATTGATTTTTCAAAAAAAAGAACGTTTCGGACTCGAACTCTGATTCCAAGGGTCGTATGGACTAATAAATGGTACCATTGGATAGAGCTCCATGAGACGCTTCGAATGATGTATCACATGACCTATAAAACCAATTTTTGAGATTACGAAAAATTTTCAAAGATCCAAATAGAGCCAAAAATAACCTGAATTTCAATGGTTCCTCAAAACTTCAAATTGGGTCGAATCGGGCCAAAATTGAATTTGGTAACCCCGGTGGACCCATCAAACAGGCCCTGATGATGGCACCCCCAATAATTATCCTCCATTTCAAGTTTTTGATTTCCTTCCACTCCAAAAGTGCCTTCCTTCCAACCAAAGT